>ML847589.1:35321-63460 GCA_009831015.1 Picea engelmannii | reverse complement strand
CCAATGTGAGGACAACCCAAGTTCCCAAGAGTTCTTCTCTTGTATTAGTGCCCCTACCACAATTAAGGCTCCATCTATAAACAATGAACTCATTTAGTTTTATAACAACCCCCTCTCCACTTTGTTCCCCATTCCTATGAGATGCCCCATCAAACCAACCAATTATTCTGTGCTTGGGCAGGATGTGGATATTGTGTCTAAAATATTTTTTGCGAAATATGGATATTGTGGCACGCTACAACAACAATAGAGAGAAAGAAGACCTTCTCTATGGATGGAGGTTTAGATTCAAAGATGGCCAAGTTCCTTTCATTCTAGATATACTGTGGATGAGTAACCACAGTATGAGTAACCATAATTCCTTCTCATCCAATAATCAAAACATTCCAACACTGTGGAACCCGTCCACCCAAAGAACAGCTTGAGATGGTTTGAGATTTTAATCCAAATAGAACAAGTGAATGCACATTGAATAAAAATGTAAAATATCGTTTCCTCATTACCTCTACAAAGAAGACACAATTTGGGGCCTTGCCATCCTCACTTGAGTAGATTGTTCCAAGTGAGCAGCTTGTCTTCTATGAGGAGCCACAAAAAAAGTTTTATCTTTTGAGGGAAATCCCAAGACCATAACTTTCTCCTCACACCTCCATTATTCTTCTACCAAAGCATTGTATACATTCTTTGTGGCTAATAGGCCTGTACCATCCCCTCCTGTCCACCTTAACTCATCTTGTGTATCTGATAGAGAAATTATGGCATCAATCAAAAGGAGTATGTACCTCTCCCATTCTGCAGCAAGGTCACCCATCAGTCCCAATGATTTGGATATATGTAGGAACACAATGAAATACAAAAATACACATAATCACAAAGATGCAACAGAAGTAAAATTTCATTTCATTAACAACAAATGACTAAAATATGCTTACAGATAGAATGGAAATAAAATAGCTCAGGCGCTAATAGCTTATCTCTAAGAAGAGATGTGGCGGCTACTGGCCTTTGAACTCTGTGTTACAATGAGGCTCGAAGGCCTATATATTATTGAGAAACAATGTAAAACCCTAAACATCCAAAAACCTAACTCCAGGAGATGAAACGCCAGAATATGGGCCCCGTTGGGGTAAATTGGTACATCAATTTCCTAGGGTCGTAACTTTGGCATACTATCTCCATTTGACGCACATGATACATCGTTAGAAAGATCTATCTGAGGACTACGCTGTTAATAGTGAATATCAGGTCTGAAACAAACTTATATTTGTTGAAGCATTCATGCCCAAAAAATGTCGTTTAGGGCCTCAAAACGGCTCCAGAAGTTCAGGACCCGAAAAACTGCTAAAAATAGTAAATTGTGCTACAATTAAGGAAACTAAAAAACTAAAAGAAACAATGGTGTGGGTTCAAGTGGAATAGGCAGGTGGCCACCAATATCCACCTGGATCATTCCTCCCCCCTTAGGAAGAAATGGTCCCCATTGCATTAAGCTCCTCCATGATATGAGGAAACTTCTGTTGAACTTGATCCCTAGTGAGCCACTTGCCCTGGCGAAGAAGTTGGCCTTCTTTGACAAATTGATATAGCTGGATCCTTTGTTGGCGGGTGTTCTTGATCTGTGTGTCCATAATCCGATCAGTTGTGGCTTGTTCCATGCAATCTGGGTTTAACTCTGTTGGTTTGAGTTGTTCTGCCATGTCGGATGTGTCCAGTAGAGGTGGAAAGTAGGGCCGAAGGTTTTCACATTGAACACCGGGTGTAGACCAAGGAATGGTGGAATACTGAGCTCAAAGGCATTGTCCCCTACAGCCTTGGTGATGGTGTATGGCCCATATCGAAGCTGGCAAATCTTATGGTAGGGTCCAGTGAGGCGCTCCTTTTGCAAATGTAGCCACACTTTGTCACCCACCTGGAAGTTGTGTGGCACCTGATGTTGATCATGTCGCTGCTTGTACTTAGCATTGGATCTTTCCAAGATGTCATGAACCTATTGGTGGATGTGTTGAATACGCTCAATGAAGTTGTTTGCCTTGTCAGCCTCATACTGGACATGGGTTGAATCTGCCTGAGTAGCTACATATGGCATGGCTACGTCAATGGGACATAGTGGCTGGAATCCCAAGCCCACCTGAAAGGGGTTGTGGCTGGTTGAGCTATGGAGAGCCCAGTTGTAGCTATGTTGTACATAGGGGAGGCTCTCATCCCATGTGCGTGGATGCTTTGAGTTGTACATACGCAGAATGTGTACAATCATCCGGTTGACGACCTATGTCTGGCCATGAGTTTGCGAATGGAAAGTTGTGGACTTGGTGAGCTTGGTGTCCAGCATTGACCAGAGGTTGGACCAAAATGTACTGAGGAACCTGTTGTCCTAATTTGAGATTATAGACTGTAAAATCCCAAAGTGTACCCACACTCGTTCAAAGAAGAGTTTAGCAATGTCTTTTGCTGTGATATTCTTCTTCCAGGCCATCATAATGGACATCTTCGAAAATCTGTCGATGACCACAAAAACACAGTCATTGCCATGCTTAGTAGAAGGAAGGCCCGACATGTAATCCATGGAGATGGATTACCAAGGTTGACTAGGGGTGGGCAACAGAGTATAGAGGCATTTCTTCTTGATGGTCAGTTTGGCAATGGCGCAAGCAGTGCAGGACCTAATGTATTTCCCGACATCCTATCAAAGGTTTGGCCAATAGAAATATGTTTTCACTATTTCCATGGTTTTCTTGACCCCGAAATGCCCAATGACCCGACTGTAGTGCACCTCCCAAATAATCTTGGTACGCTTACTTGAAGGAACACAAAGATGTCTCAAGTGACATAGCAGGGCATCCTGGAGGTGAAAATTAGGAACTTGCTTACCCTCCAAGAGCGTATTGTATGTGTGACTGAATTCTAGATCACTTTTGTAGAGAAGCGGCCAATCGGAAGTCTCATGCCCACAAGATTTGAGCACTGTGGTTAGCGCTATGATAGGGGTTCGACTGAGGCAGTCTACAACATTATTGGTGCTTCCTTTCTTGTACTTAATGTTCAGATGAAATTGTTGTAGGTATGTGGACCACTTCTGATGGCAATCATTCTACAACTTCCCTTGTGTTTGTATGAACTACAAGGGTCAGTGGTCTGTGTGGATGACCATTTCCTTTCCCAAAATGTAATGCTTCCATTGTCGACAATCTTGCACAATGGAATACATCTCTTTGTCATAAGTGGGATACTTCCTGACTATAACGGAAAGTGTCTCAATGTCATATGCCACTGGATGCCCCTATTGATAAGGACTACCCCAATAGCATAGTCAGAGGCATCTGTCTCGATCTCAAATGGTTGTTGTAAGTCTAGTAATGTGAGCACTGGTGCAGAGCAGTGACGATGCTTCAAATCGTCGAACGCCTTCTGTTGAGATTCAAACCAAAAGAATTTTTCTTTCGCTCCTCCCTTGGTGACTTAACTCAAGGGCCAAGTGATATGAGAGAATCCCAACACAAACCTGCGATAGAAATTGGTAAGACCTAAAAAGATGCGGAGCTCTGTTAGGGTGGTTGGGGCTGGCCAATCCCGAATGACTTGGATCTTGGCTGGATCCACATGCACCTGAACCTGGGTCATGCTAAAAGTGCACTTCTCCAAATTGGCACACAACTTGTGTTGCCACAATGTTTGGAGGACTTGTCATATGTGGTGGAGGTGCTCTTCCCAAGTCTGGTTGAAGATCAGAATGTCATCCAAGTACACCAATACAAATGAGTTGGTGAATGGTCACAAGATGTCGTCCATTAGTCTCATGAAGGTTGCAGGGGCATTCGTCAACCCGAAAGGCATGACCAACCATTCAAAAAGGCCCTCCTTAGATTTGAAGGCAGTCTTCCACACATCAGAGGGTTCGATTGGTACCTGGTGATACCCAGACTTCAAGTCGATCTTACTGAAATATTTCACCCCCTTGAGTTGGTCCAGAAGGTCATCAATTCGTGGGATTAGGTACCTATTATAGACAATGATCTTGTTCAGTGCTCGATAGTCAATGCAGAGTCTCCAAGTCCCATCCTTCTTCTGCACCAGCACGATTGGGCTCCCACAGGGTGATGAACTCGACTGGATGTGACCTTTCTGTAACAGCTCCTGAATCTGCCTCTTGATTTCGTCATTCTCTATAACAGAGCACCTATAGATTGGTCCATTGGGCAGTGGTGCACCTGGGCTCAGATCTATGGGGTGCTTGACCTAATAGTGTAGAGGCACCCCTGCGGGGGAGGTGAAGATGTCCTCATACTCCTCCACGACCTTATCCATCTATTGTTGTCGTGCAGAGGGGCCCTATTTGGAGGTCATGGCCGCAGTCTTCTTCTTTTCCTTAGGGCAGATCATCAGGAAAACAAATTTCCTGGTTTTGGCAATGAGCTTACTGCATTGTTTTGTAGTAACCAAAGAGTTGGTTGTAGGCGGTGCTATTTTCGATATCTTGTACAACTTATTGCCCAAAGTAATAATAGAAACACGAGGGCTGGACTCATACACAACATGTCACTTCCACAAGTATGGTTGGCCTAATAATACATTATAAACATCAAGAGGAGCAATGTCACATAATACCTCATCTGTGAAGGGCTTGATGTTATAGGGAAGGCGACATTGTTGGCTTATGCGGAGGTCCCATCCTTGGTGCAGCCACCCGATGGTGTATGGTTGTGGGTGTGTTGTGGTCGGCAAGTCCAGCCATTTCACGACCTCTGTTGAGATGAGGTTCTTCTAGCTCCCACTGTCGACAATGAACTGCAACGGGGAACCCTTTACCCACATCTGGGAATGAAAGAGGCGCTCCACCTCCTCTGGATCTTCTGGTTCCTTCTTTTGTATCTTCGTGGTGGAAATGGTGGCATTGGGCTCCGCATCAATAATCTGCTCCCCCCTATCATTCCCCTTGTTAGGTTTTGATTCAGAGTCGGAGCCTGCATCTGATTCAAAAGCCTTCAACTCGGCTACTAGTGACTGCTTGGCCCAACACTCACTTGTGTTGTGAGTGGAGCTCTTATGGAACTCACACCACTTCCCCATGTCCTTTTTTGGCTTCGTGAAGTTGTTCTTTGCTTGCAACTTTGGCAGGTTGTCCTGGGCCGCCCCACCTTGTCTTGGTCCTTTGTTCGGTGATTTGAGGGTACCTTTCCCTTGCTTCTTATTCGTAGACCCAAAGTCTCTCTTCTTCTGTTTGAACTTCTGCTCAATCTGGGCAGCATACCGGTATGCCACACCAAGCTAGGAGATGTTGAGGAACTCCATTTCCTCCTGAATGTATCTATGAAGGCAACTGTGGTACTTTAACACCAATTGTTTCTCCGAATCTTTGATACCCAACTTTGTGCGTAGAGTATGGAATAGATTCATCAACTTATGCACATCTTGGTCCCTTTGCTTCCGTAGCATAGTTCATTGCATGTATTTTTCCTCATAGCTCCCCATGGGATAATATTGTTCCTTGATGGCATCTCGGAAATAATTCCAAGTGGGTGCAACCGAGAACAGAGAGGGTTCCCCCTCACTCTATTATTCCCAATAGGTTTCCCACCAGTCCTTGACATGGGGGGCGGCTTTAAGGAGTGCAAAAATGATCCTTTCTCAGTCGGAAAAGTCATGAATCGAGAAATATCCTTCTAGCAGATTCAACCATCTATCAATGCCATCTGCATCTATTTGGCCCTCAAATATGGGAATTTCAAAGTTTATTAGTACCTTAAAAAGAGTGGCACCTCCAGAGTGGTTGTTGGATGTAGATGCGCTGCCAGTGGGCAGTCGTTGAAGGATCTGGGCAAAGTTGCCCATCATCGCGTTCCTTTGTTTCTCGAGGGCCTCCTCAAGAAATAATTTGATAGGATCTCCTGCTCCCTCATATTTCTTTTCTTCCCCCATGGGCGGTCATCAAGGTTTGCGAGGATGATCTTGCAATGGTTCAACCAGATCAATCCCTAACTCGTTATACCCCAATCTCGTTGGGGACATGCAAAGAAGGATCGAGAAAGAGAAGATTGCTCTGATACCACTGATCCGAATTTATGCAGGAACACAATGAAATACAAAAATACACATAAACGCAGAGATGCAGTGGAAATAAAACTTCATTTCATTAACAAATGACTAAAATATGCTTACAGACAGAATGGAAATAAAATAGCTCGAGCGCCGGTAGCTTATCTCTGAGAAGAGATGTGGCGGCTACTAGCCTATGAACTATGTGTTACAATGAGGCTTGAAGGCCTATATATTATTTAGAAACAATGGAAAACCCTAAAAATCCAAAAAACTAACCCTAGGAGATGAAACGCCATAATATGGGCCCCTTTGGGGTAAATTGGTACATCAATTTCCCGGGGTCGTAACTTTGGCATACTATCTTCGTTTGACGCACATGATACATCGTTAGAAATATCTATCCGAGGACTGCATTGATGATAATGAATATCGAGTCCGAAACAAAATCATAATCGTCGGAGCATTCATGCCCAAAAAACGTTGTTTAGGGACTCAAAACGGCTCTGGAAGTTCAAGACCCAAAAAACTGCTAAAAATAGTAAATTGTGCTACAATTAAGGAAACTGAAAAACTGAAAGAAATGATGGTGTGGGTCCAAGTGGAATAGTTGGGTGGCCACCAATATCCACCTGGATCACCCAAGTCTATACTATTTAACCAATTGGCGCATGTCAAACCTGCAGCCAGTGCTTTTCTCGCTTGAAAGAGATAAAAAACCTGATGCTCATTTAAATGTGAAATCAATGCCATCGATAGAAAGGAGCCTTTTCCCATCCCCATAATTTCATCCTTACCAATCATAATGGAGACCCTCGCCCCAGTTTCCAATCCAACCAATGAACTAGTAATGGAAAGACATTTAACAAATTCTTCCAAGTTTTTGATATAGAAGGAGACGATGGATCAGTAGAATGAAGCCAAGAAATCGCTGAAACATGAGAAAAATACTTATCTTTCAAGACCCGCTGCCAAATCCTAGGGTGCATCAAACCTCGCCAAAGTGATTTGGCCGCTAAGGCTCACGAGAAATAGAAAATGCTCCTTATCCCCCAACCACCAAAACTCTTTGGCCTAACTAATGTTTCCCACTTACAAAAATGATAGGAAGTTGAATATTTTTCTCTAGAACAAAGATATGAGAATGTCATCATGCGAATCCGATTTAATATTGAACCTAGAATATGCGCTAATGCTAACCAATAAACCCACTGGCTTTGCATCACAACCTTAATCAAAACATATATGCCTCCCAGAGAAAGGAAGTGATTACACCAATGACAAATTCTCTGTTCATATTTGTTCAGGAGCCACTTCCAGTCAACCACCTTATAATTATCAATTTAAAAAAAATAACCCAAGTATTTAAAACCCACAGACAAACTCATAACACCAAAGTGAAATAGTGTTGTCAAGTGGTTTAGAAAGTCCTGTTGAACACCGAAATGATGGAACGTAGACTTATTTACATTAATCTCCAAACCATAAGCACCACATAAAGCATTTAAACGAGCATCTATTTCTTTCCATTCAATAATGGATGCATTTGACATAATTATCACATTGTCCACAAACAGGAGATGTATAATTATTACCATTCGAGAGACTTTTGTACCCATCAACTGACCTTCCATATGACACTTTTTTAGTGAGAGACTCAAGCCTTCCATCACTAAGATAAATAACAGTGGGGATAGTGGACACTCCTGACGTAATCCTCTCCTGTTGTTGATGAAATTTGTAGCTTCTCCATTAATCAGAATGGCTAGTGATGCCGATGTCACACAACCCATAATCCATTTAGTCATATGATGACCAAAGTCGCATTGAATCAACATCAGTCTCAGATAATCCCAATTCATATAATCATAAGCTTTTTTAAGGTCCAACTTCAAAATGATCGCCTGTAGTCTCTTTACTTTGATGCTTTGAAGACACTCCTGAGTTGTACTTATGGCATCCAGAATTTGGCGTCCCTTGAGAAAACCCAACTGTTCCTCTGACAGAGAACGAGAGAGAATGGGTCTTATCCTTTTTGCGATGATCTTTGTTACAATCTTATAACATAAATTACAAAGCGCTATCGAGAGATAATTGAAGAAGGATAATGGTTGATTAGATTTTGGAATAAGTGCAAGAAACGTTGAATTGATTGGCCGACAGACTTCTCCTTGAAATCTAGTATCCTCAACCATTTCAAGTAAGTCAGGACCAACCAAATCAAAAAAATATAGGAAAAATTCAACTATCCACCCATTAGGGCCGAGACTCTTATCTTTTAAAAAACCTTTTAGAACATCTGATATTTCTTCCAAAGTTATAGCATGTTCTAAAGTAGAGACTTCTTCCTCAATAACAATCCTTGGATATAGACGGATCGTCCCCACCTATGTGCTCGCAGATTTGATTTCCCCTGTTCATTAAAGAAAGTGCTAAAACAGGTGACAACTTTTTTTTTAATAACATCCTGGCCCGTGTGAAAACAACCATCTTCATTAGTGATCTCCCAAAGATATTTCTTATTTCTCCTATAGTTGGCAAATCTATGAAACTTCCTCCAAACGCTTGCATTGAGAATCTAAATCACCTGTAATGGTTCCAATGATTTTCTGGAGGTATAGACATTCCAAATATCCTTCAACTTTTATCAATAAATCTTTATCCCTTTTTTATTGTACCTTAGACCATGTTTTGACCCGTCTTTTTAGAAGAGATAGTTTTTCAAGTGATTATTTCTGTATAATCCAAGTGTCTCAAAAAATTTTCAGCATGCTAAATTCATTTATGCATTTAGAAATGGATTTTGAAGAATAAAAAATAATGATTCCAACAAAAAAAAACCTAATTTAAATATTGTTTTTGCCTAATTTAAATATAAAAAATAATGATTCCAACGAAAAACCTAATTTAAATATTGTTTTTAATTTGATATTTAAATAATAATATTGTTTATCAAAATAATATTTTAATTTTATAATAATTATATGAAATACTAAAATCTTATACCTTATATTATTTTTTTTTTTTTTTTTAAATCTAGCAAACCTAGATTTAAACATAATGAAATAATTTTATTTTATTATATATAAAATAATTTATTTTTTATTTTGGTTATTTTCTTAATAGTTTTATTGTACGACACATTGCATAGCAATGAGTTAATTTTGACTACTATATTAATTGAGTTTGATTTTAAAAATTTTTGTAAAAAATCTAATATATAACAAAAAAAAACTTAAAATTTTACATTTTTATATATAAAAAAAACTTAATTTTCTTACCTTTCATTTACTAATAACTTAATAACTTTATAGTGTTATTACCGTTTTCACTTATTTAGAAGTTTCAATCAAATGCACACCTTATCTCCATATTAAAGTCCGTTCGAATATCACAACGGGAAGAGCGCAGATTTTCTGGATTTGGGCGTGTGATCGCTCAGGTACTCCTCATGCAATTCGCCGGCCGTTCACACCTCCTGCTAACCAGCTTTGCTATACTTGTTTTATATAATAATATTTTTTACAAATTATTATTAATTTATTTAATAATTTTTTAAATATTCGTACATTTACTAAATATAATTTTTATAAACAAAGTTAAAAATAAGTTAAAAAAAAACTCAATTCGAAAATCCACTCCTTAAAAATCTATTGAATTTCATGTTATTTATCAATTCATTTATATCATAAATTAAATTATACATCCATAATATAATACAGGTCATTTAAATAAAAAATTTAAAATACACTACAAGAGTAATAGCCAGAGCTAAAACGGTCGGCGAACAATTAGGGAAATAGCGGCTGCCGGACGGAAATGAAAAATTGTATGAGCGGCCGCAAGAAGAGGACCCCACGAGATGCCACGGCAGGTATCCGTGACTCCCTGTTAATTCCTGGATTAGCAGTCGACGAAAACTTCGCATAATCAAAACCTGCCCACGGTAGATTTGAAAATTTAATTACATCTTAGTTTGGATTATTTTATTGCAACACAGAGATTTATGGGATAGGTACCTTGTTGCTATTAAAAAAAAAAAAAATTCTTCAATTTTATATTTTTTAACAAATAAATATTTTGTAAACTAAAGATTATTTGTGAAATACGAAGTTCCAAAAAAAAAATTTAAAATATTAAATTTAAAAATTATTTTTTAATTTTTCTAAAATTCAATTTAATATATAAAATATGTTAAATATGGAAAATTTACAAATTCCAGATAATTAATCTAAAGTCAATGAAGTCATTGACTTGCTAGGCCATATAGGCCTGAGTTCTAGGGAGTTGGGTCGAGGACCCAGAACAACATATGTTTGTTTGTGAGACAATTTGGGCTGCAAAGAATGTTTAGGACGAGGCTATGAATATTGCACAATTAGAAAAAACATTTCGAGGTTGTGCATTAATTTGGTACATGAAGCTGCATAGCACCACACCTACAAGACAAGTTAGGACTTTGGAAGAGATAAGGCAAGCGTTGTTGAAAGAGTTCAAGAAACCAAAGTCTAAGTCACAATACATTACATAACTGAAGGAGATTGAATAGGTGCAAATAGAGACGGTATGGGATTTCGATCGAAGGTTCAAGGATCTTATGGGTATATTGAATTTCCATATCCCCAATCAACAACATCAAGAATGGTTTATTACAAGACTTCTAACACATATTCGCAGGGCGTTGATTCAACAGAAGGATGCATCACAGCCCAAGGCGCTAGAAATTGCAATGAAATTGGAATCATCCCCTGTAGGGGACATTGGAGGGATGGCACAAGTTCATATGCAGTTGGCCGCATTGACGATTCAACTGGAAGAACTCACAAAAGGGAAGGAGAGATACAAACAATTATGGTGTACCAAGTGTAGGAATAAACGCTGTCGTAAGGAAAAATTCCTAGCATTCACACAATATTTGGCAACTGGAGCACCAAATCCATTACCAAGAGGGGGGATATTGTGAGATATGTAAGAAATGGGGCCATCACCCAACTGAATGTCCATTACTACAAAAGTATCAGAGTACACCAAGGAACTTGTTTTGAAATTTTTGCAAGTCTGTCAGACATGAAGAGAAGGATTGTCGCGCATTCGACTTGATGAGGGAGTGCACATTAGATATGTACATGATTCAGGGGGAGAATGTTGTAGTAGAAGGGGGTGGTCCAAAATATAATAATCAAAGAGGATTCAATGCAGGGAACAAAGGAAACTTTGGCAGAGGTTGAGGCAGAGGAAATTTTGGTAGAGGAGGAAGAGGACAAATTATATGTTACAATTGTAATCAACCTGGAAGGGCACTAGATGTTTTCCTAAAAGCAACTCTAGCTAGATGGTGGGCTACACATAGAGAGGGAATGGAAGATTGGTCACAGTGTAGGAAAATTATGCAAGTAAGGTTTAGTACTGAGGGAGAAACTATTGCGCAGAAGTATACAGGAGAGAGTGACCCAGAAGGTCATGTTGAGTAGTGCATAACTTTATGGAGTTCAGTGTCAGAAACAGAATGGACACACATATTTATACATACAATGTACACAATTCCGAAGAATCGGTATTTGGAATTGGAAATGCATAGAGAGACCGCAAGATGGGAAGTGTTGGCTCAGAAGTTCAAAGTCACATTTACATTTGAACATGAATCTCCATCAATATGTGCAGCACTACAGGCTATTTGAATTAATAAATTCTTTGAAGAAGGGACGATGGAGGTGGTACCAGTGTGCAATCCGCACATAACTACTATGACTGTCCATGAGTTAATAGAGTGTTACAATGTGGCTAAGGAAGAATATGATGAGGGAGATCCTAGGAATGTGCAAGTATCTGAAACAGAAGGAGAACGAGCAGTGGAAGGACTAGAGCTTGAGTCTGTTGCATACACCCAGTCAATAAAGACACAAAAGATAAACATTGGGATGACAGAGAATCTGAAGTTTGCACAGATAGGGGATTACTAGAGTGATGAGAAAGTAGAGAATATTGCAGACTTGTTGTGTGAATATCAATACCTATTCCTAACAATATTTTCGACGATGAAGCAGATAGCAGGGAACTTAAGCAAGATGAAGATTCCCTTGAAAACAAGTGTTAAGACATCGCGACAATGCCCTTCCAGGTTAAATCCAAAGTACAAAGAGAAGGTGAAAGTTGAAATAGACATGATGTTGGATGCATGGATCATTGAACCGATAGAAGAATCTGATTGGATCAGTCCAATGGTAGTGAAGGAAAAAAAGACCAGAGGAATCATGATCTATGTGGATCCGAGGAAGTTGAATGATGGATGTTTACATGATCCATTTCCAACACCATTCATAGATGAGGTCCTAGAGAATGTAGGAGGCAAAGAGCCTTATTCTTTTATAAGTGGATTCTCGAGGTACCATCAGAAAAGGATTGTGCTGGAGGACCAACACAAGACTACTTTTGCGACATAGTGGGGGAGTTATCAGTATACATTAATTCCCTTTGGACTAAAGAATTCCCCTACAATATTTTCTAGAGTTGTGGTAGCAACGCTCAAGGAATTTATACATAAGTTCCTTGAAGTGTACTTGGATGATTTGATTGTGTTCAATCTATTGAAGGATCACATAGAAGTACTCAGGATGATGTTGGATCGATGTAGACAATGTCAGATTTTGATGAACTTGAAGAAGTGTATTTTTTTGCACATCGTTTAGGAGTTTGTTGGGACATGTAGTTTGCAAACAAGGATTACTAGTGGATCCAACCAAGATTATAGTAATTGTGGAGTTAGAAACACCTACATCATTCAAACAACTTAGGGAAACTCTGGGTCATACGAGATATTACAAGAAATTTATCAAAGCATATGTGCAAATCATAGCACCAATGGAAATTTTTTTGAAGAAGGAAGCACAATTTTAATGGGACAAGGACTATCATAAGGGTTTGGATACATTAAAGAAAAAACTAGTAACCACACTAATTCTTATCTTCCAGATTGGAACAAGGAGTTCCATGTTCACGTAGATGCATCGTCCATAGCATTGGGTGCATTACTATCTCAACCAGGGGAGGGAGACATGGCTCACCCAATTGCTTTTGCAAGTAAGAAGTTTTTGATAGCATAGAACAATTGTACTACTGTGGAATGAGAAGGATTGACAATGTTCTATGTGCTACAAAAGTTTAGACATTATTTATTGGGGTCTCACTTTAAGATGTATACAGAGTATTACATACCATTCTGCATTAAAATACTTAGTGAACAAACCAATGTTCGGGGGGAGAATATGAATATGGCTACTATTGTTCCAGGAATATGTTTTTGAGGTTATAGTGAAACTAGGGAAGATGAATACAAGACCAGATAATCTATCACGCATACTATCAGGAGAAGATGCAGACAATTTAGATGACATCCCAGATGCACAACTATTTGTAGTAAAGATGGTGGATGATTACTTCTCGAACATCGTGCAATTTCTAAGTATAGTTATGGCTCCATTGGACATGAAAGTTGCACATAAGAAACAACTGGTAGTAAAAGCAATAGATTATCAGTTGATTGCAGGGAATTTATACATGTTGGGTGTATATGGAATATTGAGATGATGTGTGTTAGAACACTTAAGACCAATGATACTTGAAGAAGCGCATGACAAGATTTCAGAAGAACATTATGCAGGGAGATCAACTGCACAAAATATTTTTTGCACAGGTATTTGGTGGCCCACACTTCACAAATATGCTAAGGAATACTGTCAGTTATGCGACGTCTTTCAAAGAGTGGGAAAACCATCTAGGAGGGATGAAATTTCTTTGAGTCCATAGTTTACACTAGAAGCGTTTGAGAAATGGGCCATAGACTTTGTAGGGACAATCAACCCGCAAGCAAGAAGATCTAGGGTAAGGTACATAATCACTACAACATAATATTTGACAAGATAGGTAGAAGCAACCCCAATTACAGACTGCACCGTGGAGACCGTTGCAAGGTTTTTGTTTGAGAATGTAGTCACAAGGTTTGGATGTCTGTGTATATTAATCAATGATCAAGGAACACCTTTTCTGACTAAGAAAATTGCAGCATTGACTAAGGAGTTTCAAATTCATCATCATAAGAGTACCCTGTATCATCCTCAGGCCAATGGGATAGTGGAAGCTTTCAATAAAATCTTGGAAAATTCTTTGAAAAAAAATTTCAATGTAGGGAGAGACGATTGGGACTTAAGAGTTCCTGCAGTGTTATGGGCTTACATGACTACAAGTAAAAAGTTGATAGGACAGACACCCTTCATGTTGGTCTATGGAAAATAAGTAGTGATGCCAATGGAGTTTATTATACCTAGCCTGTTTATTGCAGCAATCACTAATCTTTTATACTTTTGTGCAATAGAGGAGAGATTGGCATAATTAGTACATTTAGGAAGATCTGTTTGTTGCAGGTTTCCATCAGCAAGTTCAGAAGGAAAGAGAAAATCCTTCGCATAATAGACACACTAAACATAAAGCTTTTCAAGTGGGCAATTTAGTCTTACTTTATGACAGTAAATTCATGTAGAATCCAAGAAAGTTTAGAATGCATTAGTTAGGCCCCTATGTGATTAAGCATGTAACAGAAAGAGGTTTTGTGCAGTTGGAAACCCTGAATGGAGAAGTCCTTGGAGGAATGGTGAATGTAAGTCAGCTAAAACTCTACAGAGACGACCGATGATCTCTGCAGTAATATAGGATCTTCTAGAACACATTTATCATAGTAGTTGTAATATAGTAGGAAGGAAAAAAACAGAAAAACAAATGAAAAGTAGAAAAAGGAGGAAAATCAAATAAAAAGTAGGTATAGAAAAAATAAAAATATTATAGTGTACAAGGCATAGGAGACTGTGTAGGAGGAATGGTTATCACACATCAAGATAAAACTGCATCGAGTCTGGAAATAATGCATAGAAGAAAAAGAATGTGAAGAAAATAGATGCAAAAGCAAGAACAATTACGTAGTTTGGAAATGAAAAGACCGTTGGAATCATTAAAGCATGGAAATGATGGCTACGAAGTGGGAATGACAGGTCATAAATACGTTGTATAATATTAAATGGAAAAAGCCGTTGAAAATCACAACAGGTTGGTAGTATGAGGAAAACATCACATGACGGATTTGGTGATAAAGTTACATTTATTTAACCATTCATCAACCCTGTTGGCGGATTGGACAATCTAGTTAAGGCATGATGAGACATGTACTGTTGGAAAGAAGGAACAAAAACAATCGGAGGTTCGCTAAGCATAAATCATTGTCGCATGCAAGAGAGAGCGAACCAGAGCAAACCAGAGAAAACCAGAGTGATTTAGAGCCGAGCTATAACTCCAATAGAACAACTGCAAAGTGAGTCAAGGAGCCTGTCACACAAGATGAATAGCCTTGGAAAAGGTTGGAGTGCCATCAACAACATCACGAAAACAGTCAAAACGACCAAAAGTTACACCAGAGGTTGAGGAAATACCTGGAGCTTTAGCTTCGTCTTCACAAACAATATTCCACATAAATTATATCCCACCTAGGATAGATAACACGCCACTAATCAACATACCATAAAATGGGAAATACCCGCTGGTAACATCACCAGTCCCACCTGGTGTAAGTATTGAAGGAGATATGCTTGGCAAGGTTTCCGACCTCAATTTCATGGATGATGATATCACCGAGAAAAAAAAATTCCTGAATCTATATAGGGAAAAATACTTGTGCGCTAAGAGCATACCAGGCACAGGAGCGATAGTGCTAGAGACATAGTTGTGGGCAATCGGACTAGAGAATTCAGGCATACTAAACCTGATGGAGATCCCACACTTCAGAGACAGTCTCAACATTAATGCTTGTGTGAAGGTATTGCTTAGCTGTGGCCATGGGGGGAAACTATGGCTTGACCCCCCAGTGTCAAATTATACTGCATTAATTGCATGGATCATGGGGCTCCCAAAATTCGAAGAGGATATGGCCATTTTATTCAACAAGATAGGAGAGAGATCCCTCTTAGAAGCGATGAAGGAAAAGTTCCATACTTTCAGGGGGAAAGGGGGATTGGATGTTAAAAACATCAATGATCACAATGTTATGTTTGTAATGCAGGTATTATCCTACAAGTTGTTGTGCAAGTGCATAAAGGATGAAGTACGAGCTGTATTAATTGCAACAACAAAAAAATGCATTGAAGGGGTTCAAATGAACCGAGCCACCTTCTTAGTGAACCAATTTTTACAAGATTGTATTGAGGCCCAGGAAAAGAGCACATAATTTCACTATGCATGGCTTTCGATTTTTATTGTGCTAGCCAGATAGAAAGAACCAGGATACTATCAACACATGGGGACTTTCGACTGAGGTAATGTGGTCAGGAGGTATTCCAACTTATGGAATACAATGAATAAGAGAATACAACATGACAATAATGTTACATTATTTGTATACTTAGAGAATATCTGGTATCTAGTCGAACACACACCACACATATCAATCGTGACAGTGGAAACATATAAGGATATTGTTTGTTTCAGAGAAGGCATGCACCACATGTATGTGCAGGAAAAGAAGGACCCAACATGCCAGTGATTTCCAGCCAACCATAGGTTGACATCAGAATACACATGCCTAATTGTGAATGATTGGGAAGTGATTAAGGGATTTTCCCCTGTGATCTTGGGTCTGAATAAAGAAAAAGAAATACTAAGTGGAAGAGACAACAATTTCTCCTCAATGACAAGCACACAAAAGATAAAGAAAACAACTTCTTAAAATAGGAGGAAGTAGGGATAGAGAGGAGAAACAAAAGTGCACCTTGTTATCTCGTTTGATGTTGATCCCTGCTCCTATTCATTGAAGGGCTCATGATCTTCTACTAGAACCAACCTATAATATAGATACAAAACAAGGGCTGAAATGAAAGTAGTTATGTAATCAAAAGCATGTGCATATTATATGTCATATTCAAAGTAAGCATAAAGATAAAATTACATTGAAGAAATTTTTTGAGGGAAAACAAACTCTTTTATTATCAACAAGTGGAAAAGGTAAGTTACAACCTTGTCCAGCCTTTAGGCACCATCTTGAAGCCAATTTTCTGGGTTCATCCAGGAATCCTCAAGCATCAACTCAAATAATGTAATCTTCCTTCAATGACTCGGATAAGGATAAAGAGACACCCTGTAGCCACATAAAATGAGAAAGGAGTCATGGAAAAGGAGTTTCCAGACTAAAGGGGATGTTGCTCAGATAATTATAGGGGAGGGAGTCTTGCTAGATGCTAACAACATAACTTTTCATAAAAGGACTTGACCTCTCCTTAGACCTCCAGGGTTGTTTTATATCTTCCTAAAGAGGTTTAGGGAGTTTAATTCCGTTGTGCACAGGAAAGGGTCCTTGGGAAATGAGCCCAACTGAAAAACCCACCTAAACACATGAAATTATTTTATTTTCACAATTTTTTAGGGCATCCGCAGGTTTCAGTGTGGAAAGTCGTGGATGTCCACATGTTGCACTAGGAAAAACCATAGAAATGCTGTTGGGGTGTGTTTTTTAAATGATTTTTGAGAGGTCTTTTTGGGAAAAGTCTAGCAAGCATTGGGAAGGGCTGGGCCATGACACAAATGCATATGTGTGGAATTTTGTGCTATAATATGAAGATGGGTGGAAAACCCCAATAGAGAAAACAGGGCACTCAGAATATGAATAAGAGCATGCTAAGAGTGATGAATAACCATGTGAGGAGCATGGGAATGACATGAACAATGACACAGGAGATATGCCTAGCCTATCAACAACAAAATTTCAATAGATAGTCCCCACAGCAGGATCAAAACAAAAGGCTAAGGGGAAGGAACCAATAAGAGGGGTGTGAAAAAAGGTTAAAGTGCACAAGGAACCCCCAGCTTATACTTTAATTGATGAAAATATGAACTGCATCGGCTACCAAGTATGCAATGTCATGAAGGAAATCATGGAGGAAGAAATAAAGAAATAGGCAGAGCAACAAAAAAGAGAGCAGGATGAGTTGGTAGCAGTCCAAAATCTCTTAGAGGTATCTCATATTACAAGAGAGCACATTATTGAGGGAGGACCGTCCATAATTCCAAGGAAGGAAGCAAAGAGCACACATTCGACCTTGACCCAGTTAGGCGTCAGGCATAGAACACTCCAAATTGAGACGAACACACTTGAATTTCCAACAGTCAAGTTACAAGAACACGTGAACATGCTAAGACACCTGAACATAGTGGTATCGATGATGTCGATACAAAGATTACAAGACTTACAAATGGGTCTGTTGAAAGAGATTAAAAGCAAAGGAGATGAAGCACACCAAGAGCTAATGAAAATGATGGAGGAAAGATCCTAGTTACAACAACAATATGACACTGTGATATAGAAAAAGAAGGAAGATGAAGGCTAAGTGGAAGAAGTAATGAAATACAATAATGAGGATGAAGAAAGAGTAAGAAAATCCCTCAAGGAAAAGGACGAAGCTGAAATTATGGCACAGAAAACACAAGCAGTCGTCCATAAATTATACAAGGCAATTTCAGAAGTCTTGATATAGTAGTAGAAGCTACTATGGAGGAACAAGTATTGAAAATTGGCAAAGTCATCAAAGGTTTCCTATCATAGATAGAGGACCCAAAATTGCGTAGTGCATTAGGCACACCACCATAATTCAAAGCAAGAAGAGAGAGAATGGCGATGAGAGCATTCGTTGACATTAATAAGATAGAAGAAGAGCACACAAAACTCTACGAGGAGAGCACATAGATATGGATAGACTTAGTGGAATATCTAGACATGAAGGTTGTAGAGGCCAAGTTAAGATAAGCACAATAAAATTCCTAGCAAGCTTCAGAGATGATCATTACACTTCCACCAGCCGAATGTATGACAACCATTTTGGCACAGAGGAAGTCATACCTGGAAGTGGAGAAAATGAGGGACCAACAGAAGATACTTCAACAATTCCTGGGACCAATGCAGGAAGAAGAAGTGAGGGTTATCAATGAACTTTCCACTGCACAGGGCAAGGTGAAGCAAGAATCCCATGAAGCAAAAGATAAATTTACAACCTTGACTGCGCAGTGGGCTGAAGAGATCGTGGAAACAGAGGAAACGATACAAAATGAAGTGGAGGTAGATAAGGGAGCCTCCCAAAGTTTCATCGAATCATGGAGGAGAAAGAAATAGGCCTGAGTGGATTCGGAATTGCCACACGTGAGTGTTGGGGGCCTATTGAACAAACAATTTTGGGATACAATTTTGGTAAAAATCCTTAGTGTAGAAGAAGTATGTAGAAGAAGAAGGAAAACTAGGGAGTGCACAGTTGAATCACATCCAAGAGGACAACTTGTAGAAAGAGATAAGAATAAATAAGATTAGAAAGAAGGAGAATAAAACAAAAGAAAAGAAAGGATGACAACTCAACATTCTAAATATTGAAGGACGCACAAAAGCAAGAAGAACAACAGTCAGAGTACAAAATCAACATGTAGATGAAAAAACAAGAGAAAGAAACCGAACAACCTGTTAACTGGAGTAGTCATGCAATGTAATAGGGTTTTTGGAGGAACACAATAGGGTTTTAAGTCCTAGTATGTATGGATAAATATGTAATAGGTCTGGAGAATAGGGGTTCTTTTTGTTGTTCTTCTTCCTGATAAGTTTGGTTCCTCACTGTCGGGTTATTATTTTGTTCCATTTTGTAAGAGAGAGAATCGATGCCTGAATGTAAGAGATGATGCAGAGAGATAGAGAGGCTTTCACTGCAGAGCGGCTAGGCTAGGAGAAGAGAAAGATAACCATGATATATCTTTGTAAGAACAATGTGAAAGCTTGAAGTAATTACCAAATGCATGATAAATAATTTCGTCATTGTGGACATAGCCCAAAGTTGGGTGAACCATGTTAAATGTTGTGTTACATGTATCTTGTGTGATTGTTTATGGAATATATCTAAATGCACAGTAGAGTATGTTTGTCTTATTTGTATTCATGGTGTAATAATGTGATTGTTACAGTGATAAGTTTATGTAGTAATCTAAAATATAATGGTAATATGAATCTTAGATCCACTAAGTGATAGAATAAGATCACTTTCATAATAACACGCACACCACATATAACTAAGAATGAATGGAATAATAACCTCACATTCCCTCACTACTGTAGAAACCTGGTTATTGCAGTCTCCATAGATACCTCGTGTGAGACTTCATTTGTGCAAGAAGGTGATGCCGAAAGAGCTGGTGTATAAAGGGTTTTGTTGATCAAATATAAATTAAAATAGATTATTATTATTATTATTATTAACTCACAGATTAGAGTTTATTCAACATGTGTGGAGGGTAAGGTTATAAATATTTATGTAGATTTAAATAATTGTGTAAAAGAGTGCTTAATTCTACAAATAAAATGTTGTGTTAAAGAAAGAATTTTTAGAATATTGAACATGTGAGTAAATCTTAAATTTAAATTATATTATCTACTTATTAGTCCCTGCCAAAGGCCTGGGACTATAGCGATCAGTTCATCGTTGACTTTATATTAGTGTTACTTTTGACTTTGATTATTTTAGCACTTGCAATGGTTAAGCATACCACAATCTGAATAATAATTTAAATTGAATTTAAATAAATAGAAAAATAACATTTTTCTAAAATATTATTGGTTCTTAACATTGAAGTCTTATTGTCGTAGTGTCGGCATGCATTTACCATTGCATTTAATGCCTTTAACACACAGATGGTCTTGTCTACCATTGCATTCAATGCATTTAACACATAGACGTGTGTGCAGTAGTTTCTACAACACACTGCACTCCTTTGGTCTCCTGACATTTAATTGTTAGAGAACACAGTTGTTTTGACATTGACGTCCACTTGAATGTGCTTAAATATTGACATTGACGTTCATAATCCATCCTATTACGTAAAATAGGCATCATATGACTTCAATCGGAAGTGGGAACCCACACTTGCTAACTTACAGGCTTCTCTCCCCAGTTCTACGATTGTCTACTCAGACATTTATAACATCGCTGTGCAGGCCGTTCAGAATCCATCCTTTTATGGTATATCAAACATTAACTAATATTATCCATCAAACTACAAAAATATTCCAATGCTAACTAGTTCTTTATGTGACAGGATTTCAGGGGGTAATGAGAGGCTGCTACGAAACTGGACTCGTCGAAGTTGGACAACAGTGTCGTCAGGCTTCTCGTTTATCTTGCCCATCCTGCCTTCACCCATACGTTACTACACAATATCCAACTCTCTCTTACCTGGCCTTCGCCCAGGATTACTCTAAATATGTCTATGGGATGTGGTTCACTTCTTAGAGCGCTTAGGCCATTGAATATAATATAATGGAAAAGAATTGATTCCATATTAGCATTATCCATTACCTTTGATCATCGATCCAGAGAAACTCCAATTAGAAGAAGTGTAGACTCTGCCTCAATAGCCAATGACTTTAACGGGATGTTCATAATGATCTCCTCATACCTCCTATTGATCTTTATGCAGGCTGCGTATGCTCAGAATTGTGCTCAGAATTCTGGGTGTTCGAGTGAACTATGTTGCAACAAATATGGTTTTTGTGGCTCCAGAAATGATTACTGTGGAGATTGTTGCAAAGAAGGGCTCTGTTCCAGTAGCGGCAGTGGAAGCGATTCAGGAAATGGGCATTGATCATAAGTAAGGAATTCATTGACATAATTCTTGCAGTAGCAGACAACGGGTGCGTTGGAAATATTTTCTACACATACGACGGCTTCATCAGTGTTGCCAATGCCTATTCTGGTTTTTCCTCCATGTCATTTGTTCGATGCATTTTCATGTTATCTCTTCTATGTATTTTGGTGGGGATGATTAAAGCCAATGGAGGAGAGAAGAGCATTACAGGAAAAGTGCCCTCTCTGTTTGTTTTTGGGGATTCAATTGTGGATGCGGTCAACAATAACTACATTCCCACATTAGTCAAAGCCAACTTTCCTCCATATGGTCTATATTTCATCGAGCACAGGCCCACAGGCCGCTACTCTAATGGCAAACTGTCAATGAATTTCATTGGTATATTCACTAAAAACAAATGTTCCAGACTATTTTGTTATATAAAATAGCATAACCTAACTAGTAGCTAATTGTAGATCATTAATTTGGTTTGTAGTTGCAAGACTAGGGCTCAAGGAGAAGCTGTCGCCATATTTAGATCCTCATCTCAATACCCACGATCTCGTAACAGGAGTTAGCTTTGCTTTTGCAGGAACTGGATACGATAACCTCACAACCGAAGCTATTGTAAGTGGTTTTTGAATATTCATGGTTTTATAACATTTCAATCTTAAAGAGATGAGTGAAGTTGAGAAGCATTGTTGAATATTGCTGTAGTCTGTGATACGAATGTGGAAACAGACATAATTCTTTAAAGATTACAGTGTGATCTTGAGAGAGCGGGTGGGAGAGGAGAAGGTATCTAGTATAATCAGAGAAGCCATATTTCTGTCGTGTGCAGGAACCAACGATTTTGTACAAAATTACTATCTTTTTCCCATCAGGAGAAAGCAGTTCAACATTACCTAATATCAGGACTTTGTGCTGCAACTCTCCCAAAGTTTCATTCAGGTAAGAAATCATTCATGTGCCAAAACGTTATTGAGGTAATGCATCATTGACATATTGATCTTGTTTTCAGTAGGGGAAAAGAGATTATTCACAAGGTATTATTTGTTTACAAGTTTTGCAACTTTTTTCCTATCTATCTCACTATTGTGTATAGGTGTTGTACAGTCTAAGTTGAGAGACTAAGTGTGTCTGTGCAACCTTTTTACTATGAAAAAATTGACAGACTTCTCACCTACAGTTGCTGGTAAGGTGGTTTCTTCTTCAGGACATCTTGCATTTCTCGTCTCCCTGCTTCACCGTATCTTGAACTATACCCTTACAAGATTTTTTATAAAACATGGGGCTTAGTTTCTCATGTGCAGTGTCGATAATCGAACACCATTAGAGAAATTACACTATTACAACAATGAGTGTGATCTGTTTACAAGGTGTGGAATGAATCGATTTGTTTACATTCTCTCATGATATCTTTTTTAAGATGAAACTGTTTGAAAACCAAAATGCCATCCCACTGATGCCCACCATCGAAACATGTCCAGAGAAAACAAACATTTGGCCGTTATTATTTTTTGGAGATATGACCATGATTATTTTATGTCCATAACATCCAAACGTGGCAAGTGGAAGGAGATACCTCGTAACATTTCTTTAAAATAATCCTCCAAAAAATGAAAGAACGAATTTGCAACTGTGTAGGGTTTTAGTTTAATCTTATCCATCGTTTTTGGAGGAAGACTAAAAATATTGCGGAATTATTAAATCTAGACATTTGACTTTGATTCAAGACATCCAGGTTTAGGGGTTTAAATAAATCGATGTGCGTGTAGTAAACAGATCATTAATATTTGGTTCACTTATATTTACTTGTGTAAACTGTAAAAATCCAATATGCGTATTGATTGTAAAGCTGAAAGATGCACATGGCTCATGCTATGAATTTTGTAGTGATCTCCCGTTAAAACCCATTTTGAAATCATGATCTCCCATTAAAAACCCACAATAGAAGGCTATATTATAATGTGCATCTCGATAAAGTCCTCTGCCTTACCTCGACTGGCCTGTCTGGTTTTTCATTTAAATCTGTTGATACACAGGGTGAGAAAGTTCTCATTTACAATAGGTCAGTTTGAAATCTAGTACAAAAAGGTTGTAGTTTCTTTCCATGCTAAAGTACTGTTGATATACAGGGAGAGAGTTCTCATTTATAGCTTTTCGTTTAAACCTATTGATCCAGGTAGAGAATTTTCATTTATATTACGTCATTACATAAATGTAGTTGAGAAAGGTTGCAGTTTATTTGCATATTAAGTAGCTTACACATCTCGGGTTGGATTGTACAAGGCACTTGGTTTTCTTACTCTCCTTTATACAAAATGGTTTATTTACTCTCAATACAAAATGGGTTATGCATCATGGTTTTTTATTTCATTTATTAATCTCCTTCCGAATTGTACAATGCATTAATCTGAATTGTACAATGCATTTTTTACTAAATGCGTCCATCTTACTTGTAAACTCACATCTTTCAGGATCTATACAACTCGGGTGCCCGCAAATTTGGCATCTATGGTATGGCACCTCCAGGATGCTTGCCTGAGCTGAAAACGCTTCATGGAAAGCCCAACTGGATGGTTGTGTGGATGAATTGAACAAAGAGGCGTTGGGCTATAACATGAAACTGAAAGTAGCCATCTCTAGCTGTAACAACCAAAAAAAAATTCTAAACAGTATTTATTTCCATAAACAATTTATTTAATAACTGAAAACATTAACTTCATAGCATACTATTGATTTTTGTTACAGCAACATCAGTAATTTAGATTTATCCAGATTAATGGTTTCATAGCAGAATGAAATAAATGCATAATTTAACAGGTTACCTGGTTCTGATGCTAATTCCCGTTGCCAGATGCCTTGCCGTTTCTCTCTTGCTACCTGCTCCACAGTCCCGTCCTGCTGCAAACACAGAAAAACTGCCCAAAACTAATGTCCACCCTGCCAACTAGGAAAACGACCTATCTCCAGGATATCTACGGATATCCTAGCCCCCGTGCCCAAAACCTCTAGCAACGCAGTGGCTCAACTGATCAAAAGTCATAGTTCAGAACACTCTGTTCCTTGCTCACAGCAAGCCAACAGTCCACAAAATATCACAGGCTCACAGCCAATACGCAGAATCCTTGCTCACGGCGAAACACAGCCGTCCACAGCATCCATTCCGTCCCCTCCCGTCGGATGGTGCTCTCATCCCCCTCTTTCCACCCTTATTCCTCCCGACCGCCTCATGCATTTACTCTCTCAACCACCCTCCATACTCCTTCCATAAATGTTTTATCTTCTCGGGATTTCTGGCCTCTTGCCCTGCATACGCAACCATTTTATATCATTTCCATTGATCCTTCAAATTATATTTCTCAGGTCTTTAAATGTGATCTATAATTAAATTATTACTTGGTTAACCATAATTACTTTCCTTAATTAATTTTACTTTATGATCTTTAAACATTTATTTAATTAGGGTCGTTACACTAGCCTCATAAGTCAGGTTCCAGATATTAAAGTGGTATTGATATCTACGAATCCTTCTTGGATATAGTCAGAAATCCTGCCAAATATGATACGACTTGTAATGAAAAGTCATTTTTTAATTAGTTGTAATGCATTTTCCATTAGTTGTTGTAACCTGGTTGCTGTAATGGGTTTGTTGTAGGGTTTGAGAAATCCAACATAGGCTGCTGTGGAATAGGATTAATAGAGGTGGGAGTGACTTGCAATTCCAATACTTCATTTTTTTGTCCAGATGCATCAAAGTACGTCTTCTGGGATGCCGTCCACTCTATAGAGAAAACGTATCACCTCACTACCAAAATAGTTCTGGACAAACATATCTCGTAACTACTGTAATGAAATTTTAACTTATTTGGTGATTTGGATCTAAAGATGCCAATTTGAAAAGATGTTATCAACTGTTCCAAATCTTTGCTCAGATTTCGTGTTGTTGCTCAGATTTTGTGCAGATCTATTTATGAAATGTTAATGCTGGGTGTTTATTTTATTGGTAGTCAAATTGAAACCCTATTTTTTATGGTTTCAGATCTTTGCTTATATTTATTGCAGATCTATTTATTTAATTTAGCATGTTAAAATAACTTTTTGATCTAAACGTGATTTCCATGGTTTCAGATCTTTGGTCAGATTTACTGCATATCTATTTATTTAATTTAGCAAATAGCTTTTCAATTATATTTTAATATAATATATGAAAACATTGCAGCAATAGGATTAGGAATAAATTATTTTATTTAAAAAAAAATTATAATCATTTTCATAGCTCATATTCACAACCATATCTATTGGTTTAATCTAACCTGTTAAAATGTTTTTTTGTTTTTTTTAATTTATATTTAATCATATTTTAATATAATATATCAAAACATTGAAGCAAATAGGTCATATGAAAAAAAAATCCATTTAAAAAAAATCATAATCATTTTCAAATATTTTTATAGGATAATTATATCAAATAGGTTATTAATGATTTTATTTTTACATTGATTTATATACACAATTTAAAAATTTATTTATTTATTTTATTATATACTTAAAAAAAATTAATTAAGTTACTTAGAAATAAAATTGTTCTTTGGTTCATTTCACTTTGATTTCAACATTTATTATTTTAAATTTTTAAAAGTGATAGAATTGAATATTTTTATATAATAATTATATGAAATAGGTTATTAATGATTTTATTTTTACAATATACATAATTTAATGATTTTATTTTATTATACATTTTCAAAAATTAAATTAAATTAAATTATTTAGAAATAAAATTATTCCTTGTTAATTTCACTTTGATTTTAACATTCATTATTTTAATTTTTTTGAAAATAAATTTAAAGTTTAATATTTTTTTTAATTATGCATTTTAATTAAAAAATGATTTGAGACGAACCCAATCCAAATCATTGATTTTGGGAAAAGCACGTGTTTATTAAGGTTGGGTTGAAAATTATTAAAAACAAGTTAAATTAATTTATTTATTTTCATGAGAAAATAAAAACAATTCAATGTTTATATGGTTGGCTATTACTAATTAAGAAATTAACAAATGGCAATCCAAGTCATTTTGAACTAATTAAGTTAAATAATAAAAACAACTCAATGGTATTGGTTTGCTATTACTAATTAAAAAATTAAATAATTAAGTTAAGTATTTTACACGAATAACATGGAAAAGCTTATTTGATACTTATTTTGTTTGGGTGCATTTTATTTGAAATCCATTTTGTCTAAAGATTAACAAAACTACATCAAATATCAAGTACCAAGTGCACACACAAAACAATCATTAAGTGCATACATAAAACAATCTCGATGACAAATGACTCTATACCATGTGCACATAGAGATACTTCTATCAATGCCAACATAGGTACTTGAAAAGGAGATGGTTTCATGTCCTCTTTTAAAGCTCCAAAAATAAATGGGGTGAACCAAGTTGAGATATTTAATTCTTTTAATATATATGAAAAATATTTTGGTTTCCATAAAAAAACTTATGAATTATTTTAACTGGTTCAGGTTTCACTATTCAATATTTCACCTCTATTCTTCAAAGATTAAATTCACTTTTTCAACTTAAGTTCACTTTTTCAAATATTGAGGAGACAAATATCTAGGATATCGGGTCAATAAGAGGCACCAAACCACACAATGCAAATAAAAGAAGGAATGAAACCACGAGGCCTTGTCCTCTCACATCCCTCTTGGTTTCACTCCCACCTTATTGTTTAAGTGAAGTACCACATTGAACAACAAACATGATATATTCACATACTACAAGAATTCTACTAATCTAAATCGGTTTTCATGGACAATCGAACTCCTGATAGAGTTAAAAAAAGAAGAAGGTACAAAGTACTATTTGATATAAACAACTACTCAAAGGATGGTGATGTTTTATGGAGGTTTTATACTTTAAAATTGTCATAAAGTTTAGTAGTTCAAAGCATTGGAGCATTACCATTGAATGTTTATAGGGAAGACGAATGTGTTAAAAGCTTGTTGAATGTTTTTTTTGTTTGAGATGGGGCAACTCAATGTTTGGATATAACAAGAAGAACCTAGTTCCTGTGAGTGCGAGGAACACTTTTTATTTTTATTTTTGTGCAGTGTGGCCTATCGATCTCATATGACCCCATATTTTCCAACCTCTATCAACTAATCACAACAATATCCAAATATCAATTTCCTTCTAATCCATTCGTCCTCAATTGATTTTCTTTATATATCACCACCTCTCCATTACGTACGCCCACCAACTATCCAATTAATCAATTGAAACCTCTTTTGATTGGTACCAAACATGTGACTAACGTCCACATACAATTGAATAAGAAATAGATGGAACCTATTAAAGAGTTTCTATATTGGCTACTCATAAACTATCCAAAAAAACACACCTCCTTTCT
>ML847589.1:0-19446 GCA_009831015.1 Picea engelmannii | reverse complement strand
CACAGAAGCAGTTACTCGACTCTCTAACAGTGTATTTTTACTCAGTTGTTAGCTATGGGAGACCCTATTATACGATACGAACCTGCCACGACAGCCCTCTTAGAACTGTATCCAGAAGTTCATCAAATTTTTCTACAGGCAGGATGGCTCGGTTATTTTCAGAGACTCTAGGGATTTGATCAACAGAAAGTTCTTCAATTCGCTAGAAATCTTTAGGAAGATCATTCCATTGTTCAAGGATTTCGGATTTCAGTTATAGAGGAGGATATAGCATAGGTTTCGGGTCTCCCTACCAATGGCATTCGCTGGTCCAGTCGCAAACATATCATCCTTAATGCCCAGCAGGATTTGCTCCTGCTAGGGGAACAAATTGAGCCCAAAGGTCGAGGTGTCCGACTCAGCTTGTTGCCGCTTCCATGGACGAAAGTTGAAAAATTCGTCAAACACTACCTTACCTGTGAAGGCTGATACCAGGTAGTCTACCAGTATGATTTTGTCCTGTTGTCTCATTTACGGCATGCTAGATTGGTGAACATTCCTTATTATCTGCTCGGATGTCTTAAAAATATGTTGCACTACTGTAAAAAGGCTAAAAATCCTGCCCTTTCCCTCACCCATCATCGTCTCGCTCAACTTCTTATCCAAAAGGGTTTTTCCCAACAAAACCCTCCACTAAATAACCCACCCATAGACCCCCAAGAAGCTGTTGAATATCCTGAAAATCTTCAGGAACAACAACCACAAAACCCTCTAGACCCTCTGAAAATACCTAACAGTCCACCTACAGACCCAATCAATCCAATTAACCTTCCTACCATACCAAGCATGCCCCACATTTTACCAGAATCATCCACTCCTATCGTTCATATCCTTAGCGATGATTCTAAACCAGACAATTATCCCTATCCCATCACTAAGGAAAATCCCCCACGCAAACGAAAGAAAATTCCTTTCTTTCCGTCCTTTTTACAAAGAAAATGAACAAGGGCCTCAACAAGGGTAGCCACCACTACAACTGCCCTAAACCCCCAACCCATCCAGTTAAAACCCCGTGCATCTCCAACCTCCCAAATTCTGGAATCTTTACCTATTCCACCCATGGGCACTGAAACACAAGAACCAGTGGCCTAGTATGATGCGACATCATCCTTTTCAAATCAAGTAGCTGAAAAACAAGAACCAACTACTCATCAAGTAGCTGAAACACAAGAACCAGCTACTCATCAAGTAGCTGAAACACAAGAACCAACTACTCATTCAGTAGCTGAAACACAAGAACCAACTACTCATTCAATGGTTGAAACACAATAACCAACTATAGTTGTCACACAAGAACTAGCTACAGCTGAAACACAAGAACTAGCTGCTGATATTGCTACCAAGATATAGGAATCAGATGCCCAGGGTGCTGCAACATTATTTGCTCTACATCAAGAAGCTGAAATACAAGAATTAGCTGCCAACCCTGTAGCTTCTCCAAAAGAACCAGCTAGTGAGGCTATGACTGTTACACAAGAACCAGTCACCCCTCTTCCAGAACCAGCAATGGCCTCTGTCTTACAAGAAAATGAGTTCCTAAGGTTTGAACTGGAAGCCTGCAAGTAAGAGATAGTCACGGCAAAGGAAGCCTATGAGAAGGAGCTTAATTTGTACACCCTAGCTCGCATAGCGACCATGGCAGAGGGAACTACAATAGAGAATCCGTGTAGAGAATATATGTGCAGTCAATGTGGGGACATCTATTATCAAGAAGGATACAAAGTGATTCAAATTCCATTGCTAGGAGCTTCCCCTGCACCTACAATTTTTGCAGTCAAAGAAGAACACCCTGCTATTACACAAGAACTAGTAGGACCCTCCAAAATTAAAACTGAACCCTGGCCTACAACAACTGTCAAATCTGAAGCCCTTGTTTTTGTTAATAAAGCTATACAAACATTTCTATTGATGAATTTGCCCCTCCTAGCCAAATCTATACCCACACCTTTGTGGAACAAGCCACTCAGACCCTACCTCATCCTACCACTTGCAATGTTGAAACACAAACTCAACCATGGGATGAGCAGGCAATAATAGACAAATGGAAAAATGATTTTGTTGTTACACAGGCCAAAAGCCTACAGGAACATAGACTAATCTGGCTAAACCATATCTATTCAAACTGGGAAGCTTTAGAGAAAACACGCCAGGAATCCCGTGCCTATAAGAAACAGAATAAAGAGCTAAAAGACAAATTGCTCCTGATATTTGACTTGGCACAAAAGTTATTGGCTTCAAGGAAACCATCCTGCAATTACTTTATGTTCCTCATGGAACGACTTACATGGTTTCAGATCAAATCAATCAAAGAAGGCAGACCCCATGCAGTGTTAAATCTAGAAGATTTTGTTAAAACCTTTGCAGAAGCCTCTGCTATGGATCAACACCTCCTCTGTGAGGTATATTTTCATAATGAGGCCATCCCTGAGAACCGACAGCTTAACCTTAACCCTCTTGTCGGTGATATCTAGCTTCGGGCACTCACCTCCTTCCTTCACAATCAGATCATATGGCATAATGAATTTCTAGCTGCTAAACATAATGAGAATAACCGCCTTCTTTGGATATGGCCAGAACCACAAAATGTTTCCACCTTTGTTACAGAGTATTATCATTTTTTGAAGAAACCAGGGATGACGCAACACATTCGACAACTACAGACAACTGTGCTTCAGGATTGTCAACAGTTCATCAAATATACAGAGATTGTAGCCCTACAAGTAAATAACATGTTTTGGCAACAATCTACTGAGAAAATACAAGAACACAATCCATTTAGCCCCACTAATATTGAGATAGAAATCTCCAGGGTACCTAGCTACATCAAGTGTGTTCAGTAATGTGCTGAAAGCTAGATAGGCTATCAGTTTCATTTTCCTATCCTGTGGATGTCAGCAGAGAAATATCAAGTTCATTATAAGTTGCCCAAGAAGGCCGAAACAACAGCTTGGCAAAGGCTACAACGCATTCAAGGATTCAGAGCTCCAACAGACAACACTTTCCACAGCTACTGCCTAAGTAACTTTCACGCTCAGAGTCGGTATTCAAATTCTGATTCAGATTGAAGTTGCCTAAGGACATGCAACCTTTTAAGTTGGGGGGGATGTTAGGACCCTATAATGTACCTTTTTGTTCACACTTTTTGCTACCATTACATCCCTTTTTCACTCACATTTAAACTCACGTTATCACCTTACCCTATCTTTCCAAAGGTATATAACGTCTCTTCTCTTTACTATATGTTTAATCTGTTTTGCATATAATTTTACATTATTCTCGTACTTAACCGTTGATCAAAAATATATAAGTGCTGAAACAGTTTAAACTACAGATTAACATTGTTGTTTAAGGTCGTTGTTGAAACAGTCAAAGCATGCAAACCCTGTGGCTGAAATAGTTTGTGGTATATGATGCTGAAATAGCAACTCACACAAGAAGAAGTTGTTACACTCTCCATGGTCTACGATGATGAAACAATAATTCACACAAAGCTGTTACGTGACCACAACAACTGCACCTTGAGCCAGAATTAACCATCGTTGTTGCATGAGACCACGTTGCTGAAACAGTCAGAGCACAAATCCCGTTGTTGAAACAACCTGTGATTTGCGATGCTGAAACAGCATACAACAGCAGTAACAAGAAGATAAATAAGGAAGTTGTTACTCCAGCCGCAACAGTAACACCTCACTTGGCACATTTTCAACTATTGTAATAGCATTTTGTTACGAGAGACCAAGATATCCTATTCTAGTATAGAGATCAGATCTGACTAAGAATAGGATTCAGATGTACATATGTAATTTGTTTATCAAATTGTATCGAGGGGATTCTCCTCTTTAAATAAGAGGAAATCATCATTAGAATGGATCTTCTTCTTGGCTAAGAAAGGATTCATAGAGAAGGATGTGTTTTACTCCAGACAATGTAATATGATATAGTTGACAGATGAATAAAAGTTTGTTCTGAGCATTTCTTTCTAGTTCCTCTCATTTCAGGGGAATCTTTTGAGAAGGGAGGGCCCACCTTCTTCACAAGATTCACCCATTAGCTTTGTAGTGTGTTAGTGTTATTTTTGTTCATGCCTTGATTAAATTATGTTTTGTTGAAGCACTACTTTACTAAACTCTATTTTGCTGAAACACTACTTTATTGAACTCTGTCTTGCTGAAACTTTGCTTTACTGGTTGTTACATTGTTTTCATATAATTCATGCTTGGGTAACTGATAATCGTTCTAGTTAGCAATCCTGTTTGGTGAATTTATGAAAGAGTGATAATCAGGGATAGGTGCTGAAGATTCTTGCTTGGGGAATAAGGTCTTGTTCTTTGTTAAGATATAGTTAGTCTTCAGTGTGTGTCAATCATTTCAATTAACAATGAATTCATGAAAGTGTGATGATCGGAAACAGGTGCTGAAGATTCCTGCTTGGGGAATAGGGTCATGTTCTCTGTTAAGAGATAGTTAGTCTTCAGTGTGTGTCAATCATTTCAATTAGCAATGAGTTCATGAAAGTATGATGATCGAAAACAGTTGTTGAAGATTCCTACTTGGGGAATAAGGTCATGTTCTCTGTTACAAGATAGTTGGTCTTTCCTTTTGCAGTGTCTTGAAGGATTTCTTTCCTAGGTTGTTATTTCTTAATATAATCCAAGATTCTTTGGACAATTATTTCTTTAAAATTTGAACTCTGCAATAGTAGGTTGCTTTCCTGTAATTCAAAGTAGAACTTCAGTTTGTTCAAGGCAAGGTGTGATTAATGTATTTTTACTACAACTCTAGGTTTCTTTTGAGATTGAGCATATACAGTGTGTGATTACCTTTTAAATAAACAGACTTCCCTGGATTGACAATTTATGTAGCACTTGATTGTTTAGTTAAATAAGCAATTATAGTGACCAACATTCATATTACATATAATCAAATGCTCTTTGAAATTATGTGTGAGCTAGATCACATATACAATATGTGTGAACTATCTCACATATACATACGCATAGCTTATTTGTAAATCTACTTGAATGTTGTTTTTTGTGGTTAGTAACCAATTTAGTCAAGAGTTTGACAATACCCTGGAAAGAAGGAATTCACTTCGTTGTATGTAGAAAACACAAATTTCCATACGACGCCATTCTTGTACAAGAAAGCAAGGAATACAATCGAAGAAAATTTAAAAAATTTCTCTTTTGTGATGTGGGATAGATTTTGTGCTCAAATAATCAAATGTTCAAGTTCAAATTTAGGTCTTCATCATGATCTAAACTTAAATAAGTTTGAATGTACACCATTTAAGACAATGATAATCTTATATTGGGGTTCTATATATTTCAAAATAATTGATCAAAGCGTTGAATAGGAAAGGCTAAACTAAAAATTTGAGAAAACAAAAATTTGATAAAAGTAAAAAATATGAGCTTATTCAAAATAAGCGTGAACACTTTTATATAAAACCCCAACATAAAAGCAAATTAAAACTCACTAATGTGCAATGAACATACATTTATGAATCATCCTGAATGGATGCATCCTTCTCGGGTATGGGTGCTTCCTTTGCTTCCTCCTCAATCCCAATCTCCCTCCCAAGCACACTCTCAGGTACTCTCTTCATCACATTACCCTATACAACACATTTCAAATATGAAAATTTGAAAATTAAATTTAAATGATTATAACACATCAAATTTAAATGATTTTAAAACATTAAATGATACATGTGAACTTCCACCCTCTTCAAACTCTCCCAATGAGAATTGAGACAAGCCTCCCCAAGTAGTAGGAGATGGAATAGGGATTTGTGAACAACACAACTAAGAACTAAATCTAGGATTCAATGTGTTCACATTTATACAAAATTATAAATGTTGTTGATCTTATTCAAAAGATTGGAGATTTGACAACTAAAGTGTTCATCTGTGGATATTAGAAAACACATATCTGATTCAACCCAACCAAATTTAAATTTGTGGAATCAAGTCCCCTATTTACTAGAGATTTATTTAACATATCTCCAAACTGCAATTAATGACAATAACAACTCGATTATTTCTATAGATACAATGATATCTAAATCTAGAATTAGAAGTAAACTATCCTAAAATGCATTAAAAATTTACCAACTGGAACACATACCAATCTGTTGTTCGGATCATCATTCTGAATGACCTTCTTCCAACCATCACAGAAAAAATTTGCATACTTCTTAAGATCTTCTACCGACATGGTATCTAACTCCGCATATGTTTTATAAACAAATATGGCCTAAGAATTGGCTTCCACTCACTGACAGTTCAATCCAACATCAACACCATAAAAAATCGCTTCCAATTTTTCCCTGATTGCATTCCTAGCCTCTTTGCCAACCTCCAATGAAGATCGCAACTCAGACTGTGAATAAAATACCCCTGTTGGGTGAGATACTAAAGGTCATGAAGGTCTCGACAATGTCTCATTTCGATCTGCACATTTTCGATCATATGTCCATAATTTACTAGTCCCATAATAATCAGACGATAGAATAGTATAATCAGGGTGCATGTCCATGAAAAACTCTGCATAAAAGTGTCTTACGTGTGGAAATTCATCGTTCCACGACAATTTCTCATATGCTGCCAAAAATCTATTATACAAATGTCCTGCAATGTCGGAGTGCTTAAAATATTGCACCTTCAACATCTTCCGCTTTGGCCCATCTTTGAAATTGAACATAGAAATTGCGTTTTGTTTTGAAACTTTATTTTTTACTACCTCCCATTTATCAGGGCCCATCACCTTTGACTTTCACCACCTCATTAAATCAACAAAATTGTCAACGGTTGGCCCCATCTTTTGATATTTGTCCATAAATTTTTGCAATGAATGTAAAGCAATCTGCAAGCTTTGTTTACTCTCCTAAAGGAGTTCCAAGACCTCCAAATCATTTTCCAACCTCCTTTTAACACCTAAGCATTTCTTAAGGGACATTTCTTCAGTAATCCCTTCCGAGGAAAGTTCATCACCAACATCCAAAGGATAGTTGGATGTAGGCGTGTAATATTTTGTTTCTTGATAATGCAACCTCCTAAATCCACCTTCACCCTATGCACCAACATTAGAATCTTCGTGACACTCACTCTCTCTTTCATTGTCATCCCTTGCTCTAAACTCATTATCTACACACACATTTGAAAGTAATTACAACATTTGACTTGACATGAATTTAAATACACAAAAATACAACAAAAATAAACAAAATCAAAGAAAATTACCAAAAATATTCTCTTGTCCTGAGGTATTCCCTACATTCTCAGGTGTAGGAGTATCAATGCACAACCTATCTAAGAAGGTTGCATCCATAGCACGTGCTTGAGCACATTCTGCAGTTGATCTATTCACAGACTCGTTTGATAATCTCCTCTGACGGGATTGTCGTTGGTCACTCAGAGTCTCAGTCGAAGAGGGAGTTTCTCTTATTCCTTCTTGGGAGAGCCTAGAGTGTTTGTGAGGAATGTTTTGAGAATCTCGTGTTGACATCTCTCCTCAATATATATGATTTGTAAATTCATGAAAATTTAAGCACACGACAAGTACGAGTTAATATCTCCAACATTGACCAACAAAAATTATGAAGAAATAAAAAAACTATAAGACAAATTAATAGAAATGTTCTTTATGTTAGACACAATTATAATAGGGTGATGCATAACTCCAATACCCATTCCCATTTCAAATATATTTTGGTTTCTTAATATTATCACAAATAACCTTGGTAAATCCACCAAGAGTACATGGGTCAAAGTCTGGTAACAGAGTAGCAGTTATCTATATGGACAATCAAATTTCATGCATCCAATAGGTATGGAGGACAGTCCATGAAAATCAACTATAACTTTACATCATGTTTGATTGGATGGAAGAAATTTGACATATACAATGCAATGGCACTAAGTATCAACAGGTATGTATTACACTTGGAGGGGGCATTAATAGAGAAAATGTATTATATGATTGCAAGTTGTTGGAATTATGTTTATGACGGACCTTTTTATATACTAAGTGTTTGTGATTAGATGATTTGACACTGCTAAACATTTGTTTATATGTGGTTATAAAGCGTTGTTTATATGTTTATTGACCTTCTTCCAGTGACCTCGTTGATACAGGGGTTGAGAATGACCTTCAAATCATTTTGGTAGATCCATCCTATCAGAAACCCTGTGGACAACCAGGACTTGGCTGAGTGATTCCAATGCTTGTGTAAATACAAAAGGTAATACATCACCATATTCAACTAGTATCTTATACAAAGGGTGATAGAAGCTCATCTTCAACTAAATGTTTGTCTAAATACAAAGGGTAATAAATCATTAACAAGGGTCTTTCAAAGGGTATATACGCGTATCCAAAACATATGGGTTTTACTTACTCTGATTAAGAGAGAGATAAAGCAATGGAATCAACTTCATATCTTACCCATATGAGCTATGCGAATATTACGATATAGTTAAGAGTGTAGAGTCTCAATATAAGGTATAGGCAACTAATCACAAGAATGAAGATGCAAGTTCAAATTGCATTTCTGCTATGATCTTTTCGTTGTGTTATTATCAGTTTTCTTGGGTATCGTTAATTACGTTATATTTCTGAGTCTTCATACTTTTAAGCCCTTATTTGTTGAAAATGGAAGCTAGCTTGACTTTTGGAGGAATCGTAATTGGAATCTCAGTCCATGGCATTGGAGTTAGACATTTGGATTTAAATTTATTATTTCTTATCATTCTATAAACGAGACATTGACATGAAATGTTCACTTCTTCTGTCTTTTTGTTACATTGCAAAGTATTATAACATATTTTAGTTGTGGGAATAATTGCAGTGGACATTTTCCCCTTGTTTCAAGGTTTGTTTATGTCTGTTGTATGTGATATTTTGTAGATTTTAAAATAGTTCTTTCTTCTAGATTTGTAAATGAGGCTTTGACATGAAATATTGATGTCTTTTATCAGTTTCTCTTTCAATGAAAAGTGACTGTTACATATTTCGGTGTATCTATTCTGGAGGTTGAGGGAATGACTACAGTGAATATACTACCTATCTTTCACTATTTGTTTTCTATTTGTTGAGTTCTATATTAATGCATATTTTCCATAACATATTACAATGTAATATGTCATAACATATTACATTGTAATATGTCATAACATGTATTACTATAACATATTACATTATAATATGTTATAACATATTAAACAATGTTATAATAGTGAATATACTACCTATGTTTTGGTGTATCTGTTCTGGAGGTTGAGGGAATGACTTTAGTGAATATACTGCCTATGTTTCAAAGTGTGTTTTTATTTATAATAGTTTAATAATGGATACCATTGTTTTTGGGTTTCCTAGTAGCCTTGTTGTTCTTGGAAAATACATTGCACCAACAATTTTTAGATTTTAAGGGTACTAAGTCATTCAGGTACCAATATCACTTAATCCATATGTTAATCCATCAAAACTACTCACATGTGGCTTATTTTAAGTCTAGGATGGTGAATGACCAACCAACATGTTGGTCTCCCAACCATTGAGTGGTTGCCTATGGTAAGAGAGCATGTCACCAGTGAAGGTTTTTTGCAGTATGTAAACTCTTTTATGTCTATATTAGACTTTATTATCCACAATGAAGTATCCATTACAATTATTCCTTTCGTCAAAGAGTCACTGCAATTGAAAAACAACATCAGAGTGGGAGATCGGTTCCTTTTTTAGCAATTTACTATGATAAGAGTCTATGGTTTGGAAGAAGAGCCATATCAAAAGTGAGTGCTGAATTTGGTTGTTCTAGAGACTAAAAAATGTGAAATTCAATCAGTTGCTGACTAAAAAGCCAACCATATTACATCAAATGTTGATCATATGAATTTCAAGGACAAACCAAATCTACACAAGTAGGTCACTCATGTCTTACATAGAGATGTGACCAAGACTCATGACAATATGAAGAAATTGAAATAGGCATTAATCAAAGTGGAGAAATACCTGAGGCAAGATAAAGTGGTTACAACAGCAAGGAATTCAGTCAACAAACTGTAAAATAATATTTATAACTTATGATACTCTAATATTACACATGTAAAAATGGTTTTATAAATTGAATTCCTAAAGATTTGAGATTTTTATAAAATACAAAACGTTTGAAATAAAAAGTTGGACAATTTGAAATTTTTATGAAATTTTTATAAATTACAAAACGTTTGAAATGACTGTGACTTGGCCGTGGGGGACAAGACATGTGGCCAACCCATGGGCATGACTACGGCTTAGCCACAAGGTTGCCCCCCCGTGGCCAAGTCACAACCAATTTTAATAAGAGATTATCTATGCATAGAAAAACAAAACATTTGAATCTAAATCTTTAACATCGGAGTGAAAGACAGTCGATTCGACTCCTGACCGACTGCTCAGGCACAGACCAATCACTTAAATGATTACTTTATTCTTAATATTTTATTAATAAATGTCTATATCAAATTTAAAAACTTAATATTTGATTTTTAAATGTCTATATCAAATTAACTAAATCCATATTGTTTATAAATTATTTATTAATGTCTATATCAAATTCTCATTTTTAAGTAAATCCATATAGTTTATAAATTTAATGTTTGTGTGTATAATTTGAACATATAAACATGTAATTTTTAAATTGTCTTCCTATATGTGTGTGTGTGTGTGTGTGTGTTTTAAATTTTTTCCATTGTATGTATATTTTACAAATATTCCATTACAAATTATAAGATAGACAATAATGTATAGAAAGGAATTCCAGAATCAACAATCTGTAAAATAATATTTATAACTTATGATATTTTAATAATACATATGTAAAAATGGATTTATAAATTTAATTCCTAAGGATTTGAATTTTTTATAAAATAAAAAAATTTTGAAATAAAAACTTAGGCAGTTTGAAATTTTTATGATTTTTATATAAAATACAAAACGTTTGAAATGACTGTGACTTGGCCACAGGAGGCCAGCCATGTGGCCAAGCTGTGGGCATTCCCACGACTTAGCCACAAGGCTGGCCCCCCGTGACCAAGTCACAGCCAATTTTAATAAGAGATTATCTATGCACAGAAAAACAAGGCATTTGAATCTAAATCTTTAACACCAGAGTGAAAGATATTCGATTCGACTCCTGGCCAACTGCTCAGGCACAGACTAATCACTTAAATGTTTACTCTATTCTTAATATTTGATTTTTATATGTCTATATCAAATTTAAAAACTTAATATTTGATTGTTAAATGTCTATATCAAATTAACTAAATCCATATTGTTCATAAATTATTTATTAATGTCTATATCAAATTCCCATTTTTAAGTAAATCCATATTGTTTATAAATTTATTGTTTGTGTGTATAATTTGAACATATAAACATGTAATTTTTAAATTGTCTTCCTATTTTATTTTTAGATTTATTAAAATATATATGTTTTAAATTTTTTCCACTCTATGTATATTTATTGGGAACTCAAATTATCAAATGATTTTATGTATGTAGAAATCTAATTGACCAAGAATCGCTATATATATATATATATATATATATATATATATAAAGAAATACAATAACATATTTAACATATTTATATTTAAAGAAAAAAAAATAGGAAAACAGATTTATTTGTATAATATTTACAAGAAATATAATACACACATGCACACATAACAAATCTGAATCTAAATACTAATAAACAAATTTAAAATAAACATAAATATAAATACAAGAAATTAATACTAATTAACAAATCTAACACTAACATAAATATAAAAATATATTGTGTAATCTATAGAATCTTTCCATCCATAATTTAAAAATATATTGTGTAATCTACATAATTTGTAATCTAAAGAATCAGTGTAATCTAAAATATATATGTCCATCATCAAATAAAATCTATAGATGATATCTTGTTGTTTTATTTTATGTAGCAAGAATACTCTTAAAAATTAAATATGGGTTTCATTATCTAGTAGTCCCCAACTTAGAGATAAATACAGGTTTCAATAACTAGAAGTCCCCAGCTCAGAATTTGATTGATGGAACAATTTATTTTTAATCTATTTTTAAGTTTTATCACTACTTTCATCTTTTCAATATTCATGAATAACAAATGAATTATTTTTTTCTATGGTGTAAGATACAACCTAATACAACTACATGATATAACTCGATTGGCTTCATTAATTAATTTCAAAAGTGGAAAAGATATATGGGGAAAATTTGAAATAAAAAATGAAATATATATATATATATATATATATATATATATATATATGGGAAAATATGAAATAAAGATTAAAAATAATTTCTAACAACTATATATTATGAATAGAATAACTGCGGGTTGTGACTTGGCCATGGGGGGCCAACACTGTGGCCAAGCCGTGGGCATGCCAACGGCTTGGCCACAAGACTGGGCCCCCACAGCCAAGTCACAGTCCACGAGACTATGACTTGGCCATGGGGTTGGGTGGTTTGGTTTTCCACTTTATACTGGACAGATAAATGACCCTTTTTTTCCTGTCTCGTCCTGAAATGAATAAATCTCCCCAACTCAGTCCAATGCTTTATTTATGTTCGCTTGGTGATCTCAAAAAAAATATATGCAGTTCATCCCCACTTCACTATCACACTAGATAAATTGTTAGAGTCACATGGGGGAGTCTGGGTTGTATTTATTTAGTTGCATAACAGTAAAAATAATAAGGTTGTATTTGTTTGGATGGAGGTATAGTTTTTTTCATCAATAGGATAGTCCCAGCAAGCAGTCATCATACTAGATGTCAGGGATAAGAGCCAGGTTGGTGCTTAGGCACATAGCGGTACAGTAATTAGAAAATGAATCAAGTTACCTATATAACAAATTGAGGTTTTTAACCCAGGTGGATAAATATGACGCTTGGACCGCAGGGGAATGTGACTTGGCTGCAGGGGGCCAACTCTATGGACAAGCAATGGGCATGCCAATGGCTTGGTCGTAGGGGGCCAGCCCGATGGCCAAGCTGATGGCATGCCCATGGCTTGACCACAGGGCTCACCCCCCACAGCTAAGTCACAGCCGAATAGACTATGACTTATAATTTACAATTATAATTTAAATTAAAAATTACAAAATACAATAATAAATAAAAATTTAAATTAAAAATCAAAAAATTTAAATTTAAATTTGAACCTGAAGTTTAGGCTTACCTCCGACCACCCGCCAACACGATGTCCACGCCAAGATCTCCCTCACACTCACCAAGATTTCACTCACTATCACTCACTGACACTCACCAAACACCCTCTCACAATTGCCAAGAGCTAAAAAAACATAACAATCATGATGTGCTGTGAATATATAAACCATTTTTCGGCCGAAAAGATAACATGTTTTTGGCCAGAATATCTTTCGGCCGAAAATATATTACCGGATGAAAAAAATCCATGCGACTAAAATTCTATACGAAAATCGAGGGAATCATCACTGTACCATTTGATTTGATGTTCAAGTGTTCAGCCGAAAGAAAATATTAGTTTGATCGAAAAACTGTCTTTTGGAATTTTGGAGATCAGATTGTCATGAAAGTGTTACCCACCTCCATGAATTTACCCCATTACCTTAACTATGGTTCACTATTGTAGACCATGATGAAGAGTATGGTTTAATATGGTTGACCATAACCATGGTTGAATATGGTTAACCATGATTGATCTTGACGTAGAATAAAGTACAATATGGTTAATCGTGGTTGAACTTCACCATGTTGACTATGGTTGACCAAGGTTGACTATTGTTGACCATGCCATTGCATGACCTTCATAGACCTTATGGATATAATTACGATGGACCATGTTCATTATGTCTAACCATGGTTTGTTATGACACTATTGCATTGTAATGTTGATCATGTTTTGTTAATCACATTGCGACATGAGGTTTTGTTCATGACACTGTGACATTAGTTTTTGTTCGTGACATTGCAACATCTGGTTATGTTCATCACATTGTGACATTAGGAAATGTTCGTCTCATTGTGACATCAATAAATGTCCATCTCATTGCGACATCAAGTTATGTCCATCACATTGTGACAACGAGAAATGTTCATCTCATTGTGACATCAAGTTATGTTCGTCATATTTCGATGTCGAGAAATGTTCGTCGTATTGCAATATTGGTCTATGGTTTTCACATTGCCACATTTGGTTGTGTACATCACATTGCGACAATGGGTTTTTTTCATCAGATTGGGAAGTTTGGAAATGTTTGTTACATTGTGACATAAAGGTATGTGCATCACATAACAACGTGAGGATATGTTTGTCACATTTTGATGACAGGGCTATGTTCATCACATTGCGACATTATTATTCACAGTGCCATGTTCATCACCATATTACAGTTTTGATCAAGATTTGTTTGTGACATTGCGACATGAGGTTTTGTTCATCACATTTCCACATCTAGTTATGTTTGTCACATTGCCACATTGGAAAATGTTTATCACATTGCCACATTGGGAACTTCTCATCTCATTGTGACATCAGGTTACATTCATTACATTATGACGTCGGGAAATGTTCATATCATTGCAATGTTGGTCAATGATTCTCACATTGCCACATTGGGTTGTGTACATCACATTGTGACAATGGGTTGTGTTTGTCCAGATTGGGATGTTTGGAAATGTTTGTCACATTTTGACTTCAAGATATGTGCAACACATTGCAATGTGAGGATATATTCGTCACATTGGGATGACATGGATATGTTCGTCACATTCCACATCCTCTTATATTCATTATATTTCGATGTTATTATTCACATAGCCTATTTATGTTTGTCACATTGTGACATTGGGATATGATGGTGACAATATGACCTTGAGTTATGTTCGTCACTTACTGATGTTGGGAAATGTTCAACACATCATGACATAGGGAAATGTTTTTCACAACATGACAAAGGGAAATGTTCATCACATAGTAAGGGATAACCATGGGCATCACATTGCAATGTTCCTATAAGGATATGTTGGGTTTAGTCACATTGTAATATTACACCACATAACCTATTTATGAATCATCCTTCTCATTACGACAACTCTGATAACAGGTGCAATTTTTTTTTTCCTTTAAGGTGTGTGTGCGCGTGTAAAAAAGGATACAGACACACTTGACTCTACATCGCCACCCGATGACTAACAAGACACAACCACGATGATCACAACAAGAATACATAAGGTGCACAACAAGTAATTGCAAGCATTAAACGACATATTGTGTTATGTTCAGTATGAACACAGATGGAAGAATCCATTTTACTATTTCTGCATAGGAAAGAAAGGCGTTTAATCTTAGTTCTCTACTCCGAAGAGAGAGAAGGTTAGATAGGCTCCTGGCCAAATGCTTAGGCAGAAACTAGTAACCCGACAACGAAAAAGATACAAGCAAGACGAACACAACAAGATGACATACGACGTACAGCAGGCAACTACATGCATTAACGACGATCACTCAAAAATAAGTAAGACTGACTACCCACCCTTCCTACCCTGCAAAGGTTAGGACCTCCAAGACACATAAGCAACGCTCAAGCCTAGGTTTCCATCGATTTTAACCATTTAAGGTCTCAGAGTTGGTGACTGTTCTAAGGAACATGGAGGTGTGATGCAGGAGCATCACTCCATGTCAGCCAGCCAGCCAGCCAGCCATGTCAACGCGCATGCATTCAAATGCCGAAAGGGAGGTGTATCCTCATTTAATATTTGAATTGAATGTAATTGAATTGTCTAGGCTGGTGAGCCATGAAATCCGTGCCTTTGAGTAGGCGTTAGGTAGGATCAGATTTAATGCCAAGAATGGCTAAGATCTAGATCCAGGCGCTAGACTAGACAACCATTGAATGTAATTTATTAGAATATGTGAACCTAGAGGGAAGCGCTAAGAGCCCCTCAGATAAAAGAGATTTGATATCTCATTTTGAGTTAGTGATGGTAGAGTAGAAAAGAGCTGAGAGAGAGCTCGGGAACACCATTGTAAAGATACAGGCAATTTGCCATTTTTAATACAAACAACAGTTTTTCCTGCATTTTCTGTGTGTTGAATGGATGTCTGTAAGTGTTCCATATATATTCTGTAAATGTATGATATGGTTGTATGCTTGCAGGGAGTTTGTGTGATTTTAGGTTGAGGATCTTTGAGGTTTCATGTCAGGAGGACATGACAGAGTGTTGCGGACTCTGAATACCGGTGCATGAGTGCACTTCTGAACTCTGAGGAGTCAGGCAAAGACTTGCTCAGGCACAGGACTGAAGTCAACAACTCAGGAGAGGAAGACCTCAAGGTTGTTGAATACCTTGGAGGCAAGGTTGTGTGGGAGAGACATAGTTGCAGGAAAAATCACAGAGGATTCTGTAGAGCTCTGCCAAGTGGGCATTGAGCATAGGCATAAGGTGCAGTTGGAGGAACTCTACTATGAGTTCAGAAGATAGAAGCTCTGAGGAGTTCTGTGAAGCTCTGCCAGGTGGGCATTGAGCCAGTGCAAAGAGTGCACAGAAGAAGGAACTCCCTTGTGGGTTTAGACAGAAGGAACCAGAATCACTGAGGATTCTGAGAGCTCTGCCAGGGGGCATCGAGCGAAGTGCATAGGTGCACAGAAGAGGAAAAAAATCTTTGAGTTCTGTGTGTGAAGGGAGAGTTCACTGAAGGACCTCCACTGGGTTGCTGAATACCCAGAAGTACTCAGGAGAGGCTTGAGAAGAAGGATAGCCAGTAAGGCATCCATTTCATTCTTCATCTGTGGGAGAAGGAAGAGAAAATCCCTCAAGGGGTCTGAGTGTTCGTGGGAAGCTCAGGAGAGACAGCACTGTAGGTGTGCAAAGACTCTGCAGGAGTGCAGATGTCGAAATACTCTGAGGATTTGAGAGTAAAAACTCAAGAAGAGTTAGCGTTGTATACGTGCAGCGAGGCTCAAGGTCAAGGAGCTCGCGGAGGAGAAAGACAACAAAGGTCAAGGCCTTTGAGAAGATGAATTCTTCCAAAGTCGGGAAGAAGTGTAGAATCTCAGGAGGAGAAACAACAGCCGTTAGATCGACAAGAGAGGAGATCTGGACCGTCAAGAAGTCTACGTCCAGGAGGAACTCCGGAGGAGCCGACAGAAGGGGAGACCGATAGCCATCGGATCTCACATAGAAATCCTGACAGTCGTTGGATCGGGAGAAGGCGCACGGAGATTAACCTCAGGAGGAGGAGCACATAGAGAGGAGAATTGATCTGAGCCATCCGATCTAGGATCAGATCACCGACAATCGTTGGATCTGCGGAAGCTGCACAGGGTTTAGCAGTCGGGTTATCGGCATTCGGGATATTGGGGATATCAAGGACATGAGGAGAGTCACTCAACCTCAAAAACCACAAATTAGTGAGATTTGATCGGGACCGTTCGGTTGGGAGCAGACACGTGTCACGAGATTTCCCACATCGGGGACTCGGGCATTAGAGGACAGAAGGGGAAGCCTTTCAAATTCACGAGTGACGAAGAGTCGACAAGATCTGAACCATCCATTAGAAGGGACACATGGCAGCGATCGAGTGCCACCAGGAGAAACTTGACAATGAGGCTTCATCGGCATATCAGGAATCGGGATATCGGAGACCCTGAGCACAAAGGTTTCGTGCATCGTAGAATCGCGACACGCGATTTCCCGATAAGGTCTAGGAGCGTGGGGCCACGCCGAGTGTCAGGAGGACAGGTGGTAAAGGATCGGGCGTCGTCGGCATTTAGTTCATCGAGAAATCGGAGTTTCCGGTGACAAGTCGTTTGCGCACTTTGGATTCACGATACGCGAAACCCCGATCAGTGGGGACCAGCTGTCAGAGTAGTAGAGGAGGAGGACAGCGCCGTAGTGGAGGATAGCGGTCAACTAAACGAAACGTCGGGATTTTGACGATCGAAAATCCAGCAGGTGTATGCATCAAGGCATCACAAACCCTGAAACCCCGATGAGGGGTAAGGTAGTGGTTACGGGATGATGGTCATGTGGACCAGGGGCTAAGACGAAAGTCTAGCCCAAAAGTAAAGCGCGTCGAGAATCGAAGGATCGTGGATCCAGGGGTCGATTGCATTTGATGGCGAAAAACCCCGAACCCCGATAGGAGCATATGACTATGGTCATATGGGGAGCGGTCACATGGACCATTGCATAGCCGGAAGGGGCTAAAGGTCAGAAAAGGGGCACGTCGGGATTCAGAGAATCGCGAGTCCCGTGGACATGCGTATTTTGACATCGAAAGTGCTGAAACTTCGATGGTGTAGTAAGACCAAGGTCATGGGGTAATGGTCGTATGGAGCTGGGCATAGACGGTAGGGCTAGCGCGTGGAAGGAGCTTATCGGTAATTGGTGATCAGAGATTCACGGGGACAGAGTTTTGTGACAGTGGAAAGTCCGAAACTCTGATGCACGATAAACAGTTTCCTATGGGGAAATTGTCCGCGGTCAGGTGCAGAGGCCGTGCAGGTGAATGAAGGACTTGTGGATTGGGTCGTGGTTTGATAGGGATTCCAGAGGGAATCTAAAGAGCCACTTCAGCTCAGCAAAAGGAGGAAAAGAAAAATCCTGTGAGCAGGAGGTCAGGTGAAGGAACCCTGCGGGGTGATAGGAAGGACCTCTTTGCATCAAGGTGTCTACATCCCGCTCGACACAAGCAGACCACGCAATGTAAGACAACCAAGTACTACAAAATCAAGGACAACCATGATCTCTACGGGAGATGCAAGTCAGAAGGACTCCTACATTGACCAACCACAATTGAGACTCAATGACCTTAATCATAGACCTATTACTCCATTTGTTTTCATTAAGCAATGAGTTACCAACCCAGTCTTAAATAATGTACATTAATTAATTGCAAATCTCTGTTACTAAATCATAATAAAATTACCATAACCTCACCATAACATAACCATATCATCACCTTCTCCATCACAATATCATTGCAATTTAAAATAATTATGACCTTACCTTTTGTTTGATATTAATAACTACAGAACTACCAAAAAACTAACCATAAATAACCATGTACTTACCTTTATAAATAGAATAGTATTGTAATTTAAAATAAGAATGGCTTTTCCTTACAAAACATTGTAAATAAATAAAACTTGATGTTTAACATAATAATTTAAAATCAAATGGAATACATATTGTAAATCAGGTTGTAGTGAATTTCAGAATAATGTAAATTGAACTAAATAAAGGCTTTTCATTACCGAACATTGGAAATAAAATAGTCGATGTTTTAACATAATAATTTAAAATCAAAGGAATACATATTGTAATCGGATTGTAGTGAATTTCATAACAATGTAAATTGAACTAA
>ML847588.1:0-37938 GCA_009831015.1 Picea engelmannii | reverse complement strand
GACTCTGCATATATTCCTCTATCATGCCACGTAGATCCTCTTCTTTCATATGGTTTGTCTCTTGGATGCATACGGGATCTGGTGATAGTCATGTCAAGAACTCCTCGATCTCAGGTTCTAGTATTTTATCACAATCAAATGTGGTCCATGATATTCTGGTCTCCTCGGTATATTGGAAAAGGAAATCAAAGGAGACTTGTAAATTGTTTTTTGGAGAGACAAATAAATTCTTGACTACCATCAAGATATGCTCTTTTTGAGAGGAAAATATCCTAACTACTGCTAGAATGTGAGAAAGTTATTGGAGGAACATTATTCAAGATTTTGGTCATCCATGAATTACTCTAACTGGTTGATGATCCCTTTCTCACAGCATGGATTAGTACCCGAGGGTTCTTACAACACCCTAAAAATGATTTATCATTAAAGATCTGAATTTTAAAACTAAGAAATTAAAACTATTTGAAAAAATAAAACACACCACAATTTGAATTCATCACATTGTTGGGACCTTGATGTCACTAGGTTATCTTCTCACACAAGTTATATCATCATAAATAAAACTATTTTTTCATAAGTAAAAAAAAAAATCTTGCATAAAAGAAGGAAAAACACACTTGCATGAAAGGGAACAATGAGGTTTTGGAACAACCCCACCAAAGTGGAAGCGTGGGATCTTCCCTCATGTATTACCGTACTTTATCCTCCCCCTATGTTGTGTAATTTAAAATTAAAACTACCTACCTAGACTTCTAATCCCTTTAGCACCTCCCCAACAACAATGCCAAAAAAGTGGGGCTAAATATATGCACTATTAATTCACAACATTAAATTGTCAACCAGAGAGTCCTAGACTTAGAGATGCAAGCACAAGAAATGCAGGAATGGATCCTATTCTAACCTAATTCCTGAAAACCACACTTTAATGCAATAAACGAAACAAGAAATGAATTGAATTGACGGGAAATAATCTAACACCTCAGGTTGAAACCCATTACGTGAAAGTCATATCTCACAAGTTAGAACTTTAATTTGTTCTTTGGTGATTGAAGCTATGTGAAATTAAAGTGAAAGGAACCAAAGTACGTGAAATGAAACCAAGTGAGGGAAATAAAAGGGAATTAAAACACTAGAAAACCAAATTAAATAAAACTAGATAAAGAAAAACATAGTCAAACAATTAGGCAATGAAATCTAAATTCAAACTATACAAATGAATTGTCCTAAAAAATATACACCCAATAATGGAAAGTGAAGTTATAGATCTGGGTCGTGAAGCACAGGAAACAAAACTCAGAAATCAAATGTGGAGTGCAAGAACAAAGTATCATGTAGGAATAAAATGCAGTGCATGAACAAAATGTAGTGCAGGAACAAATTATAGAAACAGAGTTTAGTGCAAGAATGTTGAGTGTGTTGGTGCAGGAATGTTGAGTGTGCTAGTTCAGGAATACTGAGTGCAAGAACAAAATGCTATTTGAAACAATACATGGAGTTGGAACATTATGATGAGATGCTTTAAACATGGGTGTACCAATATGAGAGTAATTTACTGAATTAAACATGTCATAATAGGAAAACTAATCTATGTAAATCAAATTCCAATTATGTGAGATGAAATCAAAACAAAAACTAGAATCGAAATCTACAAATAGAAATGTAAAATACTAATCTAAATAAAAACATAAACGGTGCATACCAAAGGATGTTGGATTACTAAGAGGGGGGGTGAATAAGCAATGGAGCAATGTAATCCTTTCTAACCATAGTATACAAGTTTTATTTATCTTGGTGATCAGTATAGCATTATCATCCAATAAGTGCAAAGTAAATAAAACATGAACAAATGAACAATCATATACATACACAGTACACCAATATATTTTACATGGAAACCCAATGCGGGAGAAATCCACATAATGTTTTTTCTTATATGTCTTTTAAGAATTACATTCATTGGAAGCACCAACTTCCTTTGTTCTCCAGCTGCAAATGGAAGGAGGCTTCGACCCCCTATATTTTCATGCTACAACCCGAGGGAAGATACAACTCCCCAATTTTATGGATACAACCAAAAGAAGGCTACAAATCCCTGTGTTCTCTAGATACAATCAAAAGGTGGCTACAACCACCTACCATTGCCCCATTCTGTCACCCTGAAATATAAGTGTCAAATGAGGAAACCACTACCACATTGTCACTGTAAGATATACCAATATAAATCTATACCAACATGTACCACTGACCTATAACCAACTTGTACCACTGACATGTAATCAACTTGTACCTGAATTGATCTTTCACCCACTAAAAATCATAGATATGCAACCTATATGTTCTGTAGCACATGTATGTATGTGCCCTATCTATACAAAAAACCACGTATGTACGTGACCTATCTATTATGCAACCTGCATATGCCTTCTGGAAAATAGGTTTTTCTCTCTTCTGAAAAATTCAGACCCTCTGCAACCTCTTTCACATTAAGTTGCAACCTGTCACTGTGTCCAGACTATAATTGTACCATGTGCATACATCCTCATACATATCCTTTACCCAAAGAATCTATATCTCTCTCTAGTCATGTGCCATATGAGTGTGTGTAATCATTAACAAGTATAATAACCCTCACATGAACTAGAAATTAAACCCTTTCTAATATTCAACCTCTCAATACATCAACTACTTCACAAAATACAATCTCTCAATCATGTATCACAAGAACACTTAACCATATGCCAATAAATACAAGATGTGCCTCAACACTAACAAGATATATCAATGATAAATATTGATTATACCATCACTATATTTTTGTAGATCTGACTTATACAGAAGGTCCCATGGAGCCACTAATCTCTATAGGGAAAATCCTCAAACCTCAATAACCATTTATCATGTATACAACAAAATCCAACTACTCATAGAAATAAGACATACCTTTTGAACCAATAGATAGATCTAATGTRCTTGATCATTGTAGAGCTTCCTGGGAGCTTGCTTTCAGACTCTATATACCTGACATCTTCATATTTTCAAGTTTCTATGGATTTTATTTCATGTAAKCACCCTAATATACTGCTATCCCATGTAGATATGCGCCCTAATCCAATGCATCCCGCGTACACCTCAAAAACTAGGGTTTTTTCAGTATTTTCTGTAATTTTGAGACTTTTGTTGACAACCCTTTGTGCTACCTCAAATTTGTGMAACTTCTGATATATCAATGAGTACCTACAATAAACCTTACACAATAATAGATATTCAATGTGATCAATAGGTACTACTAATAGGAGAGCCTTKCTCTCTTATTTGTACTTCCATGTAGCTTCCTCAAAGGGTTACCTTCTAACCAACTTAACCCACTTTCCTTCTTTTAGGGATAACCCACTTMTAACCACTTGTCCACTTCTAACCCACTTTGCTACAAATAGTAAATACTCCACTTCTAGTTGCAAATAATTTATTTTTAATTATTTTCTTATTGCAATAACGTAACCCATGATTAACTCCTAGTTTTACTCACTTGACTAGTCAACTTCTTCTAGGAGCTTCTAGAATAATTTTGATGTATTTGACCTTCTAGATAACTCATGAGGGTTCTCCAAATTCACAAGGCCATAACTCTCTAACTGTGAGGAGTTATGTGAAATTTCACATATCACTAGAAATGGCATGACGTGTACTATCCATCTAGAATAGTCTTATATGAAAATATATTAAATTTCATATTATTATACATCAATCAAACTAAAGTCCCTTCACCATATTGTTGGAGCTACCGAAATTTGATACTAGAATTGCTTCAAGGGTTGACATCAATGACAACCAACCCAATTAATCAACAATATCCCCCTTTGGCATTGATGGAAACACTTTGATGCAAATCTGAAGTCATATCTCCTATGCTCCCCCTGGAACCAAGCCTCTTTTGTCTCTTTCCAAGAATCTAAGTCTCTGACCTTTATGTGGTGAATATCTCCCCCTTTGACATCAATGGAAAAGGTAACTTCTTCTCTGGGTCTACTCCCCCCAACTGAACTATCCTTTGGGTTGCTCCCCCTGACTGAACTCTTTATGAACCTATTCCTGCAATCAGAATTGTCCTTTGTATGGTGCTTCCTCATGTAAATTTAATAAATATAAGATAAGAATTCAAAAGCATTCATTTGGGAGTAGAAATTACTTCGAGTCTATGGCGAAGATACTCAAAGGCTTCCCTTGGAAGCTATTTTGTGAAGATATCTGCAACATGTTCCTTTTTCCCCACATATTCAACTTTGATGTTCTTCTCTACAACCTATTCCCATAGAAATTGATACTTGATTGGAATGTGCTTCGTCTTGGAGTGCATCGCTGGATTCTTTGAGATATTGATTGCACTTGTAATATCACAATATATAGGAATGAGCTCATCATACTCAACCTATATATCTTTCAAATTTTGTTTCATCCATAGAACCTGTGTACAGTATGTTGTTGTTTCGATATACTCTGCTTCGACTGTAGACAATGATATTGATGATTGTTTCTTTCTTAGCCAAGATACCAAACACTCACCCAAGTACAATGTTTCTCCATTGGTGATTCATTGGTCATCAATGCAGCCTCCCCAATCTACATATGTGTAGGAAATAAGTGGTAGATCCTTTCCTTTTGGATACCATAATACAAACTCTTTTGTTCCCTTGAGATATCTGAAAATCCTCTTCCCTTCTAGAATAGGTGATTCCTTTGGTGCTGCTTGAAATCGTGCCACCTGTCCAATTTCCTGCATTACATCTGGTCTGGATGCTGACACATATAGTAAGATGCCAATCATTGACATGTCTTTCCTATGATCTGTAGACTTTGAATAATCATCTTTTCTCAACTTGCAACTAGTTTTCATAGGAGTGTTAACTTGTTTGCAATCTTCCATTCCGAACTTCTTTAGCATTTCTCTGATATACTTAGTTTGATAAATAAAAAATGCCTTGGTTTATTTGACATATCTAAAGATTGAGAAAGAAGGATAGTTCTCCAAGTAATGACATTTCAAATTCATTTTTCACATCCTTTGCAAATGTTTGGCTTAACTTGTCATCATCACTTCCAAAAATAATATCATCAACATAAACTTCAATCAATAAAATACTATATTGAGTTACCTTGATGTAGAGGTTGTTGTTTGCATTTCCTTTTGTGAACCCTTGTTGCTGTAAGTATCTGTCTAGTCTAGAGAACCATGCTCTGGGGGTCTATTTGAGACCATACAAGGCCTTCTTTAATCTGCAAACATAATCTTCATTCTTAGACAACTGAAATCCTTCTTGTTGCTCAATGTATACTTCTTCTTCTAGTTCCCCATTCAGAAAAGATGATTTTACGTCCATCTAATACACTTTAATATTATTTGAACATGCATAAGCTAGTATCAATCTAATTGCTTCCATTTTGGCAACTGGGGAAAACATCTCTTCAAAGTTGATACCTTCAACCTGGGCGTATCCTTTACATACCAATCTAGTTTTAATCCTAGTAACTTGTCCATATTTATTCAATTTGTCTCTGAAGACCCACTTTGTGTCAATCACATTCTTGTACCTTGGTCTTGGAACGAATTCCCAAGTGTCATTTTTCTCTATCTGATCCAATTATTCATTCATGTATTTTATCCATAATTCATCCATGTTGTCCTCTTCAAAACTGTTTGGTTCAATTCTAGATAAGATTTCTAGGTGCGGTTGTTCTCATGAATGAATTCTTATTCTAGTTTCAACTCATGCATCCTTATTTCTTATAATCTGGTCTGAAGTATGATTCTTCTGTACTCGTTTGCTAGGTATCTTTGGAGGCACTTGCTGAACTTTATCTTCCACTTCTTTAGGTTCTTCTTCACCTTCCTCTTCTACTACTTCTTCATCATTTTCTTCTTCTTCGTAAACCTATTCCACCGATTCCTATTCTTCTTACTTTAATTTTTGTCCACTTGTTTCATCAATTGTTACATTGATGCTTTCCACAAATTTGTTGAGTCTTATATTGTAACACTTGTATTATTTCCTTGTACTCGAGTAACCAACAAGAACACCTTTTTGTTGAAGGAAAATATCCCTGCGGACAGGTAGATCTCCTCAAAGAGCTAGACTCTTAACTCTAAGACAGAAAGTGCTTATCATGGTCACTAACTTCCTTTTAGATCTAGGTGGACTAGTGTGTAAGGAGGAAGGAGAAAAGAAGTACCTTTTACCGGTGTTTGTCATTGCATGCTCCGAGTTGAGCTCCAATCTTTCGCTCCTCAATAAGCCCTATAGACAAACAAAGTACGACCACTTCCTACTCTATCAATATTAGTCCGAAATAGGTCTATCTACTAAAGAGACAAATTCATGCAAGATTGAACATGAATTAGAAAGAAATAGGCCAAGCAAATTATATTAATGAGGACAAAACATTGCTTACAGCCATAGATGAATTGCAACAGTTTCGTCAAGTCCTCCTTGTCTACCCCTTGCTCAAAAGATCCACGATCCGAATGATGATAGATTCACTGATTTCTCCCTATGAGATCATAGGTCTCTTCCTTCCAAATCACCTCTGTTCCAGCACCAATTATAAGATCATAAGTTTGGTGTGATTCTCCCTTTTTCAGTCCTCTTTCACCATTAGAAAGCTTGCTTATATAGCCTTGGAGAGGCTTTAACCACTTGAGATATCCTTGGGGAAGTTGAGGATTTGCCTCCTTCAGTTGAGGATATTCCCTAAGAACATGGCTGGACTAGGGATTTGAGCTCAACTGCCTTCTAAGAATGAAAAGATCCTTCCCCCATTCATCTCAACAACTCAACTACTTCCTAAAATAGGTAGTTCTCCCTTAAAAGGGCCATCAGAGCGCTATAGTGCTCCCTAGTAGTGTTTAGGGGAGCACCAACACTCCTAAAGACACCAACGCTCCCTCAGAAGGGCCAAAGGAACTTTATAACACTCCCAAACAGTGTAAGGGGGAGCGCCAACACTCCCAGAAGAGGTATAAGGGAGTGCTCCCCTCCAAAAAGTTAGTTTTTGAGGTGCTTTCAGATGGAAAAATGTTTGTAAGCCTGTTGACTCATTTCTCCTCTTCCAAATCAAATGTTTGAGGTATTTCAAGTGTCCTTCTCATGTCATTATAGGCACAACATAGACATCATGGAAGCATGTTTTCTTTAACACGTGTGACACTTGTGAGCAAAATGCGACACTTGCGACCTTTGTAATGATGACACTTGCGACACTATCAAAGTGAGTACTTTTGATGTGTAACAGATTGCCCCCCAAAGTATGAAGTTAGAAGACAGGAACTGATCACTGAAATGCTTTGTAGACTTTCAAGAAAGGGTATAGACACAGAGAACCTGACAAAAGCTGCACACAAACATCCAACAAATACTATGACATGTTTCAAACCCAAGGCAGGCATACCTATGCTTGGGTGATCAAAACTTGCAAGATATGGCCGCCATAAAATACACTGCGGATCCATAATTGTATTGATAAAAAGGTATAGCCACTAAAAATACACTGTGTATCTATAATCTTATGACATGAACTGATTGTAGCCACAAAGAATACATAGTGGATCTACGAGATGACAAGACATAGCCACGACCAATACAAAGTGGATCTATGTAACAATATATGTGTCATTGTTCAAGAGAAACTCCTTCGCAACCTGGGCAAAGTACATATCTTAGTGATCACTCAACCCAGGGTCTTCTTACCGATCTCGATGTAGTATGAATCTAACCATGTGAATAGATGTCCTAATGTTGAACATGGCAGAAACCACTTGATTACCATTCAATGATGTAAATCATTAACAAGCGCAAGGGAGATCACCATTAATGTCAATGATTCCCAATGTACTCTAGTACATTCCAGCGAATGTGAATGGATGAGATGAAGTCGAACATTTGTGGAATCATACGATCAGAGGTCAATGATGTAAACCCACTGTCGAATGTGAGGAGGCCTGCCATTGAGGCATGCAGGTCCCAAAGTACTAACTGGTTTCTATGTCTAGTTCCTGGATAATGTGTTGAAGTCGATAGGAATAGGATCGTCGAAGGAGGGCCTTGATGTATCCCCCATCAACGACATGAAACGGACATAGAGATGTAATTGGTAGATCAAATGAACATGGACTGACACGGGTATTGAGACAAGATATTTGTGATGGCTGACTCTCAAGGAGGATACTTCCCTTGAACACTGAGGCACAACATTAGAAACATGACATGGACCGAAACACGATAATACAGTGGATACTGTGACATACGTCAGGTGACCCAAAGGAGTGAAAGAAACTCAATGGATTGGCTCAGTGCAGAGGCTCAGCAGATTATAATGCGTGCAAAAAACACAGTGCCGCATTCAAGGGCGACTCGAAGAGTTATTTGGTAGTGTTCTCAAGAAACTGCTTGGCTTGCTTCTTTCAATTTTTTCCCCCATCCAGATAGACGAGTACCTCTTTTTTAATTTAACAAGCTCGAGGAGGATAACACATGCTCGATAAAACTCACGTTCAGTAAGTTCCTCTTCCTTTGTTTAACGAACTAGAAGAAGTAAGGGTTCGGTCCTGTATGGGTCTGTCGATGTTTTGTTTAGCGAGTCCAAAGATAGAAAACTCGAAGGTTTTTCATGTTTATAGAGTTTGGAAAAACACTTAAAAGAGAACTCTCTCAGTTCCTTTTTCGTAAAGTAGTCTAACGAGACCGAAAAAGAGATAAACTATCGCTCAACAGACGATTTCTTCAAATACTTTAATGAGCGTGAAGAGAACAAGGTGCTCGGCAATCTTTTCATCTTTAGAGAGTCTGAAAAGAACTCAAAGGTGACTCTAGTGTTGTCCTTTTTCGTAATGTTAGTCTCGCGAGGCTGAAAAAGAGATAAATTATCACTCGAAAGACACCCTTTCAAACCATTTAACGAGTGGGAAAGGAAGAAAGTTCACTTGGAAATCTTTTCATGTTTAGAGAGTCTGAAAAGAGCTTAAAGGAGACTCCAGGGGGTTGCTTTTTCATGTATCCATACAGGTCCGAAAAAAGAGATAAAAGTCTACCCTGATGCATTCTCATGTATTTACAAGCACGAGAAAGAACAAAGACTAAGCTCGGCATGCCCCCAACATGAAATATAGTGTCTTAACTCCAGAATGATTGACAAAGGCTGGAGACATGCCCTCCAAGATTCAATTCATTCACTGGCTCTAAGGTCATCACCAATGTCTCTAGGATATGAGAAAAAGGAGAAGGGTGGATGAAAAAAAGGTTCAAGAGAGGTGATTGTTTCATTTTTTAACGATCTTGACACAGGAAAATAACTATGCTGAAGACCTCTGTTTCATTTTTTAACGAGCTTGCCACAGAGAAGAGAAACTATGCTCGTGACCTCAGTTTCATTTTTTAATGAGCTTGCCACAGGAAAAGAAACTATGCTCGTATTTTCATCCAGATCAGGGTTTCCAAGAGGATAATGCTCTGGAAGGGTACCATGTCAATGGATAAAACGTGGTCATGGCCTCCAGGAGAGCGTCGATGGATGGAAGATAATCACTCGAGAAGGAAGACATGTCAAGGGTCACGATAGGAGTAGGGAGATCAAGCTCCAATAATCCTACCGAAGAAATCACCATGTCCACTACCAGATCCAAATCGTCGGAAGTTGAAAGCATGGGAGATGATGAAAAATCAACACCAGGAGGGGAGATAGACGGTATATCTGCCCAAATTTCTGCACGAGGGGGAAGAAAAGAGGATCGGTGATGGTTATTATCCCAAGGTAACTTTTCCATGTGAAACATTTCCAGAATAGATTCATCCGAAGGAAAAGTTGGGGAAATGTAGTCGATCACAGACGACAAGGAACTCAACCATGATTGCATCGAGGAAATGTCAGGCGCCAATAGATGTTGGGCATCTGACAAGGGAGAAGTGGATTGGGTAGAAACATATGATGTTTCGGCTGGACTAAGTGGCACGGTGTCATGTAGTGCATCGAATTCCAAAATACAAGGTACAATCCAAGGGTCAGATGATCCCAAAGATTGATAAGCCACGGTCAAAATCATATCGACGTTGGAAATATGATGTGTAGTCGGTGGAATTGGTGTAGGGAAGGTATCCATGAGGTTAGAATCTTTCAGTAAGACAACACCAATGCTTTCATACGTGATCTTGTGGTCTCCCAAGAAAGGAATATTGTTGGTAGCAGGAATGCGAGCATCGGTCGTGCAGAAATCCAATTGATCAACAGTGACAATTTTACCCTAGTGAGGAAATTGTACACATCGAAAGACCGACAAGGCAACGAAAGTCATAGCATAAAACCAACTTCTTCCAAGTAACAAATTGTAATCGAGGGGAGCATCGACCACCTCGACATCAACAGTAACAATTTTTCCACCCAATTGGATGGGCAGGGACTGTAAGATCCCATGGGGATGAAAACCTCGCCCATTGAAGGCGTGTAACATTGTTGGGGATTTGTTGAGTGCCAGTGATTTTAAACCTTTCCAACACGCTAAAGGCATGACACAAGTTGAGGATCCCTCAGCCAAAATAGTTCGATGGATTTGTTGATTGTGAACAACAACATCAACTTGGAAAGCAAGTTGGTGGGAGAGTCTAGACGCATAGTTATCTAGGTTAAACATGATCTAATTAGATGACTCAGGATCAACAACGCCAAGAGCGTTCAAGAGCGTTCTACGTTGACTGGGGAAGTGATGTAGAACTTCTAACGCAGACATAGCACACGGTGCTTGATCCAAATCTTCAACAATGTTGTAATTCTGGGTGGCACATTGTTGGCAGCCAACTCAATTTTTTCAATTGCCTTAAAAGATGCCTACACCTACATCTTTTGAATGATCAATTACTGTCGCATTTTGCAAAGAGACGATATTTCCATTCTATGCGATGTTTGCAATTTCATTTCAAATTAGTTTTCATGACTGAAAGCGTGAAAACTCCTCCATCATTATTTTAATTATCGTGGTATGCTCATTGATGTTCTGAAAGGCACTTACCTTTGATTGATTCTATGGCTGACGACATTTTTCAAACTGTGACATTCTTTCTTTGATTGCGCAACTTGGCTGATAAGGTATTGAGCATGAGAATTTATGATTTATACTTGATTTCATAAGAGAGATGGTTGATTTTGTTTTAATACTTTCTATTATAAGCTCTTGGCTTAGTGAATTTATGAAATCTCTTGTCAACTTTGATTATACAACAAGGCGCATGAGTAACACATAAGTTGAATTTTACATATTGAATGGCAATGTTTGATATATACTTGGCGCGTTGATGAAACATTTGCATTCACTTTGGTTTTAATTATACTATGGCACATTGATATATGGTTTTGAGTTTATATTGATTAATGGCATGTATGACCTTTGGTTTGATTCTATATCGAATGTTCATGGTTTCAAACAATACAATGGTGCCTTGGTATCACTGTCCACCATTTGAATTCTTGTGTTATCCGATTAATGTGGTTTGAGTGGTGTCATAATTGATTAAACAGTGTTGTACTGAGCCATTAATGTTCTGCATGGCGGTGAATTAACCCACCACCTTCGCACGTGCCTATTGATTTTCCTCCTCTTTGAGCGTTTGCGGTTGTTATCCTTTTTTATTATGCTCCTGTGTGTTTGATCCAAACCCTACTATGATGCCCATGCCATGGCTCCAGTCGTAAGGGATGAAACCAATGGTTGCCAGGCCATGTTAACATTTGATGGTGCATATAGTGACCTGGAGGAATTCGGATGGCTCCCTTTCATACGAAAATTTGATGGTTATAACACTGGTGTGGCTCGACAATTTGTGTTAACCTTCGATGGCTTCCGAGCCAAGGTTGGGGATGTGCAGTTGGAAATCAACGAATAGTTCCTTAGTCTAGCCACCGGGCTGCCTGCTGTCGGAAAGAGATGGTCAAAGAACTGTAAAGTAGAGGATGTCCCGTGGACATTACTCTTTCAATCACGAAGAGTGAACTCTTGTGACAAGGGTCTGCCTGCAAATATGCTAAAGCAAAGATGGCACGACTTGTTGATGATAACTAAACAATTCATCACTTGCGAGGGTAGGTATGGCTTCGTTTTCTTGTATCACCTTCGGTTTTTGATGGTTTTCATGGGCTATGAACTGAACATGCCTCACTATTTGCATAGGAGTTTGTTTAAGATGTCCAAAAGGTATAAACGTAACCAGGTCGATACCAGCCTCTTCCATTTTGGGTTAATTAAAATGATTATGGTTTATGAGTTGGGGTTACGTCGTGACTGTTGGAGTGTTTTTCTCAGTCGTAATGGTTTTGATGAGTCAAACCCACCACAGGTTGACAAACCTGTGGTGAGCGAGAGCAAGTTAATACCCCCTGTGCCTTACAATGCTCTGCTACCCAAACCCCTACCCGAGCCATCTATTGAGCTACCCAATTCTGTAATCACAGATGTGGAAAATGATAAACCCATGGCTAAAAATCCCAAGACCAAACCTAATGCCAATTCTAAAGGCAAGAAGAACACCCGGTTAATCTCTCGCTTGGAAAGAAACAAACCAAAGGCACCTATAAAACCTGATCCTATTGTGCTCAGTGAAGGTTCTGACTCGGAAATTGAGCACTTCCTAGCAAGCGAGCATCCCTATTCCGAGGGTCTGTGTGATAAACCAACGTATGATTTTGTGAAGAACCTACCTCCTTGTTTACGAGATGACCCAAATTATCCCGGCATCAAAATGCCTTGTGAAACCCCTGGTGACTCGTCAAAACCCCCTCCTGCTCTATCTCAACTAGAAGCTCCTCCGTGTGAACAGTGTGGTGCATGGCTGGAGAGGTATTACCTCGATGTTCCAATGCTGCAATACAGAATTCACGATCTGGAAGGTCAAGTTGCAAAGCTCACCAATCAGAAGGCAAAGATGCCATCCACTGATAAGAAGCAACGAACGACTGGTTCGATTTTGTTTAAAAACGTGGAGTCTGCTACAGCGTTTGTAAACTCGAAGCTGGCATAGTCGGAACAATCATACTGGTATGATTATCACTTTTTTATATAATGAACTCGTAGCTTTGTGTATAGCGTCAATTTGAAATTGTTTAATAAGCATGCATTACTGTATATAAGTTTGTTTTGATTAATCGAATTCCTGAATTAGCTTTGATTGGATTTGGTTTTGGTTCGATCAGTCATAGGATAGATTTGATTGTTTTAATTTTAGTTTCAATTGAATACTCTGTCTAAACACAGGTTGTTTCTGTTATTTAACTTTCAAACATAGTCAATATTTGATTCGAATTGGTGATGTTCTAGATGACATGGTTGGCAATTGTAGTTAACTGATGTGATTTTATATCTTATGAACGATTCGAATACCATCTTGTTAAGATGTAACCAATTTGCAAATAGATGTAAGTTATAACTGTTGCATCCAACTATTCGATTCACATGATGTGGTTTGACCGTGTTCTCAGCTTGGTTTATATGGCAACAAATATATTGTTTCAATTTGATTTGTTGAACGTAAATGATTATGCCCAGAATAACGATGTGTTTCTATTTTTAACACAATTATGATCTGTTCTGATTGTCACTCGGTCTATGATTATTACTCTTGTCAATGGTTACGATCACTATGTGATCTTGTCTGTAGACTGTGTAAATACTCACAGCGTAACTGTCTTTCCATATTCGATTGAAGCAACATGAATTTTATGAATATCGTTACAGCTGTAACAAATCTCTTTTGTGTCCAGTTGTGTTGATTGTAATTATGTTGTGGCATATCATATCTTATGTGATTTCGATTCTGATTCGATTTATGGTTGTATTGATACGGTTTGATTCACTGATTAATTTCGTTTGATACAAAACAGGCCTGTCAAGATTTGACCATGTTTTATGGTAACTGAAAACAGAGCATTCTTTACTCTGTTTCGATTGCATTCATTTTGATATTGTTTGATATGAATGATAATTTCAATTAAATCACTAGTAATTCATTTTTGATGATTATTAAAAGATGATTGGATTTGATTTCATTTGATTGCTATCTGATTCCATAGTCTATTTTAGACTAGCTACAAAATCAGATGATTCTGTAGCTAAGTCTGTAGGATCATTTTTTTTGTATTTTGTTACTGAAATATCCTTCTAATTTGATATTTGTGTCCTATTGTAGGTAAATTCGAATTTCAATTGAGTTTATGGGCAGTTGGAGGATATCTCAAGGATTTCACTTGCATTTTAGTTGCTTAGTTTAGTAGATTTTGGGATTTTTCCCTGATTATGTAAAACTGTTTGATACTTATCCATAGGGATGTTTTACCCTGTGGAGAAACTTATATAAACTCATGATTTTTTTAATAATGATATCCTCATTGGTGGGAGAACAAGGATATGGAGCTCTAATGCAAACTAGAGCAAAATTGATGTTTTGTCACAGCTTTAGCTTTTCAATATATCAACTTTTTGTTTCATGTTTTGTATATCAAATTTGTGTATGATTTACGACTACTTTAGCTATCTAAATCAAATGCAAATGATATAATTTTTACCACTGTTATCCATATCTTGTCTCTTCCAAATAGATAAAAGACATAACAATTGTTAATTCAGTTTGTGAATGACAGGTTTATCTTCTTCATAGATTGAATTATTATATATAAGTTTTTGCATAACAGGTTTCCCTTATTGCAGGATATTATAATCATAAGATTGTTATGATTTACTTTTATGTCTTGTTTGTCCTGTAAAACATTTCAAGAAGCAGCACAGCCAATCGTTTGCGAGAAGCTTACGGACTAACCGGTCCGAATTTCTTCCTCCGACCAGCTTAGAAGTTATCACACGCAGGGTAGACTTGGAGCGTTTCCAGGTCAATTAGTTTGTTGTTTACTGTTTTCATTAAGTAGTTTAATTTAGATATAATTTTAATTAGATTTATATTAGATTGTTTAATTTCAGTAAATATATTAGATTGTTTAATTTCAATAATGTTTATTTCTTTTTCATAAAATAAAAAAATAAAAAAAAAGAGATTCTTGGCTGTCTTAGGGCAGAAAACACATGAGTTTTGCAGGTTTTAATTAAATCTGTAGGCTGTTTATAATGTACATTTGTGAATGAGTAATATAGCAGCTGATAATTAGGTAGTTGATTTAAGTTATTATGATAGTAATTAGTAGTTTGTAGATAGAATTGTTAGAATAGTTTATATTTAGTATATTAGTTCATTTTCTTTTGTTTTATTAGTTTCTAGTTTCCTTTATTTTAGTTAGTTTCTTGTATTTAGTTATAGTTTAGTTTGTTTTATTTACTTTAGTTAGATTACTTAGCTCAGATCATTTCTCTCTTTGGTTTTCATAGAAGACCTTAGAGCAGCCAACGGAGTCGTTAAACTCGTCAGGGTGGTCCATTCCAAACGGCTTGGGTTATTAGACAACCCCGGACCGGTTCCACTCTCCCAGTTGACGGACGGTCAGTTTCGCCCATCAACAAATGGCGCTAGAAGGAGGGCTTGAACTTAATTAATGGCACGAGGTGGTCGCAAGACTCCTCCTCCGCCTAATCGCACCCCTATAGTGACTAGAATCCGTTCACAAGATAATATCCCCCCTCAAACAACAACTACTTCAACCGAGGATCCGCAGATCACAGTTGAGCCAACAACCCCTAATCCTGCAGGTGGTGATCTCCAAGAGATCGTTTTTCAATCTCTTATCAAAACACATAGTGCCTTAGCTAGTCTTAGGCGACCAAACCGCCCGTGGGGTCAACCTTTAGATTTCTCTGATATCAGAGAACAGTTAGGCGATATAGATCCCATTGTGAATCCTACAGATCCAAACACAAATCCCGCTGCAGGAGGATCTGGGATACCTCCTTCACCACCTCCCTCATCTCCTTCCTCTTCTGGGGGAGATTCCTCTTCCGACGAAGGCAATTCACCTTCACGTCCTCCCACACCCACTACCCCAATGGAAAATCAGAACAACCCTGCTAGACCCTGGTTGGACCAGGATGCAGTAGCTGTACCTGGAGCCCAACACCCTTTACCTAAGCACCCGAAGAAATGGATTCCTAAGTTTGATCCCGATTCAAAACAGATAGCCGAAGATCATATCAAAAAATTTATGTTATCCATCAGACTCCGTAATGTTGAACATGAAGATGTTGTCTGTAGGTTATTCCCTTACACCTTTGAGGGTAATGCATCCACTTGGTACTTCGCCCAACAACCCCACACCATAGTATCTTGGGAAAAGTTTGAATCTTGTTTTTTGGAAAAATTCGAAGATGGTAAACCTCCGGAAGTCTTAGTCATGGACCTTTCGAGCTTAAAGATGAACCCAAAAGAAAAATTTAAAGATTTCAATCAAAGATTTCTAACTCTTAAAAATCGAATCCCTGCAGACTCTATGCCTACTGAGTCTCTTGTAATAGCTTACTACACTAAAGCTCTACATCAAAGTATAACTATTTGGGTTAAAAGATCTAAAAAAGCCACATTATTAGAAGCCTTCGAAGAGGATACCCAGATTGAAAAAGACATACTTATCCTTAAGGACTCTTCTAGCAACGAAACTGAGACTGTCTCTTCATCCAAAAAGAAGATTGAAATTCTACCCAGACCTACGCAAAACAAAACACAACCCGAAAACTCTGATTTGGAAAACTTAACCAAAGTTGTACAAAAATTGTCTAATCAAGTTATTGATTTAAAAAGGTGAACTGAAGAAGCCTCTTCAAGTAAAGGACCCTACAAACCTCCTTTCCGAAATCCTTTTCAAACCAACCGGCCTAACCCAAACCCTGAAGGCTTGAACCTAGAAAGTTTGCAATGTGCTCTCCAGGCAATTCTAGGAGCCCAGGATGACTTGATCCCTCCTGATATTCCTCAAGAGGAAGTTGAATAGGAAAACACTCAAGAAGAAGAGTCTTCTCCAAATATTTTTGGACACCTCTCGGATAGTATCTTTCAAGCCAACTTCGAGACTGTTCACCCTTACAACACTAGGAGTAAGACGGCAAATAAACCTCCTACTAAAAACACTACAACTTTACCTCCAAAGCCATCTAAATTAGTAGAAATAAAATAGAGTAATGCTAGCCCTGAATTAGATTATGATGTTGTTGAAGATCTTAAGAAATTAAGGGATAACATTTCTATTTATGAGCTGTTGAAATTTCCATTTTTGTTACAAAAGATGTTGCAAAATATTTCAGAAAATGGAAAGAATGGTAATTCAAATGGCAATAAGGTTGTGCCAAGCAAAGTGTTGCAGAAGACTTCCACAAAAAACAATCCTGATTCTCAAGACAAAGGAAGTCTTCCTGTAACTTTTGTAAATAACAATGTAAATAACACTGTAAATTCACCATCACCTTGTGTAAGTACCTAAAGATTATGGCAACTAAAGATACCAATTCACAGTGAGTCCCTGGGCAAGTACAGTCGACAGTTCGATCTAGAACGTATGGGCAGGATAACAAGTCTGAAATCAAACCTAAAGTCTCCCACACATAATCGCGGGTACACCTCCAAGTGACCCCCGATATACGATCCGAACACTACAAATAGTTGAACCATGGAGGGATAATCTCCGTAACTCACCCGAATGCGACCTCGTGCGTAACCCCTGTGTGAGAGGGGGATCCCAGAAAAACAATACGACAATTGGATTTGACTCTCCCTAACTCAAGATGCTAATTTTTGTTTTGAAAACTTTGGAGAGTTGTACTCACAGCCTAATCCAAAGTGCTAACCCTAGTCTATTGTTGGTGGAAGATCCTTAAAAAAAATATGTTCTAGATAATTTTTAATTAGCGTTCATGTTATAGCTGTTCTTTACTCAAAGGGTGCACGGAAGTGAAACTAATGGAATGATGACTCAATGCCCAAAAATATGTATGAAAGATGATAAGAAGTCGTTTCTTTTCAATGAACACCTATTTAAGGGAAAGAGAAGGAGTCGTTTTCACTTTCAAACACTAATATGAAAAATCCTCGATCAATTGGTTCTCAATCGAATCCAATGAAATGCTAAAACATTTTCGAAAAATGCCTTCTAATATGAAAATCAAGAACTAAAATGTAACTTTTTCGTTTGTATGGGAATGATAACTAATTCAATGTGAAATACTTCTCCTATCAACTACTTTTTCAGATCAAGGAGATTTAGACAAGCATGATCAGATTTCGCATACACAACAGACACCCTCTTGCTGTGATTGAAGCAAGAAGCAAATAGAGAACAAAAATAACAATGCAAAAACCAAAAAATTCACACAAAAATGAAGTTTTCAAATATAAATGACCTTCAAAAAACCAAGTGAGAAGATTCACAGACTTCAGATGTCCTTCATTGGAGTTCCCGCTCAGTCGGATAGGAGAGGAAAAAAGTAGCGGATCGATTTCAAGCTCTCAACAACAAAAACTCAAAAAGAATGAAGAAGGGCATAAAATATGAACAACAATGTGTTTACTTCTCAGGATGAAGCATGTCAAAGGTCAAAGGAAGAATCATTGAATCACAAAGCAGCTCAACAAGTGAAAAAACAGAGTTTGGACCTCCAAAAATTGCAATTTTTGAAGAGATTTTGGGCAAAAAAGGGTTGTCACTCTGGTATAAGGGCCACCAGAGTGTTATAAAGCTCTGAAAAACATCTTAAGGGAGCGTTGGAGTCCTAAATCTCAGAAAAAAGTCCAAAAAACCCAAAATTCAGTCAAATTTTGACAATCAGGCTGAGTGTGATGGGGTAAAGAATCAATCAACAAGTGCAATCAGATATGAAGGGGTGAACAAGGTCAGAAAACAACCAAAGGGAAAGACAAGGTCTATGAGGAAGATCAAAACTAAAAGTTTGATTCGAATTTCCCCAGTGGAGTCGCTAGTTTCTGTTGAAGGAAAATCTCCCCGCGGACAGGTAGATCTCCTCAAAGAGATAGACTCTTAACTCTAAGACAAAAAGTGCCTATCATGGTCACTGACTTCCTTTTATATCTAGGTGGACTAGTGTGTAAGGAGGAAGGAGAAAAGAAGTACCTTTTACTGACGTTTGTCCCTGCACGCTCTGAGTTGAGCTCCAATCTTTTGCTCCTCGATAAGCCGTGTAGACAAACAAAGTACAACCACTTCCTACTCTATCAAGATTAGTTCGAAATAGGTATATCTACTAAAGAGACAAATTCATGCAAGATTGAACATGAATTATAAATAAACAGGCCAAGCAAATTATATTAATGAGGACAAAACATTGCTTGCAGCCATAGATGAATTGCAGCAGTTTCATCAAGTCCTGCTTGTCTACCGCTTGCTCAAAAGATCCACGATCCGAATGATGATAGCTTCATTGATTACTCCCTATGAGATCATAGGTCTCTTTCTTCCAAATCACCTATGTTCCAGTAGCACTTATGAGATCATAAGTTTGGTGTGATTCTCCCTTTTTCAGTCCTCTTTCACCATTAGAAAGCTTGCTTATATAGCCTTGGAGAGGCTTTAACAACTTGAGATATCCTTGGGGAAGTTAAGGATTTGCCTCCTTTAGTTGAGGATATTCCCTAAGAACATGGCTGGACTAGGGATTCGATCTCAACTTCCTTCTAAGAATGAAAATATCCTTCCCCCATTCATCTCAACAACTCAACTGATGCCTAAAACAGGTAGCGCTCCCTTAAAAGGGCCATTAGAGTGCTATAGCGCTCCCTAGTAGTGTTTAGGGGAGTGCCAACACTCCTAAAGACACCAAATCTCCCTAAGAAGGGCCAAAGGAGCTTTATAACTCTCCCAAACAGTGTAAGGGGGAGCGCCAACACTCCCAGAAGAGGTATAGGGGAGCGCTCCCCTCCAAAAACTCATTTTTTGAGGTGCTTTCAGATGGAAAAAGGTTTGTAAGCCTACTGACTCATTTCTCCTCTTCCAAATCAAATGTTTGAGGTGTTTCAAGTGTCCTTCTCATGTCGTTATAGGCACGACATAAGCATCATGGCAGCATGCTTTCTTTAACACTTGCGACACTTGTGAGCAAAATGCAACACTTGCGACCTTTGTAATGACGACACTTGCGACACTATCAAAGTGATTAATTTGGATGTGTAACAGATTGCCCCCCAAAGTATGAAGTTAGAAGAGAGGAAATGATAACTGCAATGCTTTGTAGACTTTCAAGCAAGGGTATAGATGTAGAGAAACTGACAAAAGTTGCACACAAACATCCAACAAATATTATGACATGTTTCAAACCCAAGGCAGGGATACCTATGCTTGGGTGATCAAGACTTGCAAGATATGGACGCCATAAAATACACTGCGGATCCATAATTGTATTGATAAAAAGGTATAGCCACTGAAAATACATTGTGGATCTATACTCTTATGACATGAACTGATCGTAGCCTCAAAGAATACACAGTGGATCTACGAGATGACAAGACATAGCCATGACCAATACAAAGTGGATCTATGTAACAGTATATGTGTCATTGTTCAAGAGAAACTCCTTCGCAACCTGGGCAAAGTACATATCTTAGTGATCACTCAACCTAGGGTCTTCTTACTGATATCTATGTAGTACGAATATAACCATGTGAATAGATGTCCTGATGTCAAACATGGCAGAAACCACTTGATTACCAGTCAATGATGTAAACCGTTAACAAGCGCGAGGGAGATCACCATTAATGTCAATGATTCCCAAGGTACTCTAGTACATTCCAACGAATGTGAAGGGATGAGCTGAAGTCAAACATCCATGGAATCATAGAAGATATATCTGCCTGAATTTCTGCACAAGGGGAAGAAAAGAGGATCGATGATGGTTATTATCCCAAGGTAACTTTTCCATGCGAAACATTTTCGGAATAGATTCATCTGAAGGAAAAGTTGGGGAAATGTAGTCGATCGCAGACGACAAGGAACTCAACTGTGATTGCATCGAGGAAACGTCAGGAGCCAATAGATGTTGGGAATTTGACAAGGGAGAAGCATATTGGGTAGAAAAGTATGACGTTTTGGCTGGACTAAGTGGCACAGTGTCACATAGTGCATCGAATTCCAAAGGACAAGGTACAATCCAAGGGTCAGATGATCCCAAATATTGATAAGTCGCGGTCAAAATCATATCAACGCTGGCAATATGATGTGTAGTCAGTGGAAGTGGTGCAGGGAATGTACCCATAAGGCTAGAATACTTCAGTAAGACAACACCAATGCTTTCATACGTGATCTTGTGGTCTCCCAAGAAAAGAATATTGTTGGTAGTGGGAATGCGAACATCGGTCGTGCAGAAATCCAACTGATCAACAGTGACAATTTTTCCCTGGTGAGGAAATTGTACACATCGAAAGACTGACGAGGCAATGAAAGTCATAGCATAAAACAAACTTCTTCCAAGTAACAAGTTGTAATCGAGGGGAGCATAGACCACCTCGACATCAACAGTAACAGTTTTTCCACCCAATTGGATGGGCAGGGACTGTAAGAGCCCATGGGGATGAAAACCTCGCACATCGAAGGCGCGTAACATCGTTGGGGATTTGTTGAGTGCCGATGATTTTAAACCTTTCCAACACGCTAAAGACATGACACAAGTTGAGGCTCCCTCATCCAGAATAGTTCGATGGATTTGTTGATTGTGAACAACAACATCAACTTGGAAAGAAAGTTGGTGGGAGAGTCGAGACGCATAGTTATCTAGGTTAAACATGATTTGATTGGACGAATCAATATCAACAACACCAAGAGTGGTCAAGAGAATTCTACGTTGACTGGGGCAGTGCTTTAGAACTTCTAACGCAGACAGAGCACATGGTGCTTGAGCCAAATCTTCAACAATGTTGTAGTTCTGGGCGGCACGTGAACTAGGATTAAAGGTAGCTTTGCGGATAGTGCTCTTAGGAGGGTGTACGATAGAGTCGAATGTGTGTTTCTCAATCTGAAGTGGTCCAGACGGAGGAGTAACCGATGGAAGACTAATGGAGGATGATGATGGATCCGGTAAAGTGTCGGCACTGTTAGTGTCTTTTCCTTTGTCAAGGTTACCTAGTGTGTCGTAGGTCTTAGAGTGAGTGATCAAATTAATCCCATTAAACACATAAATATGTGCACTCGACGAGGCCTCATCATTAGGATTGCTGGAACTACCCCCAGGAGAGGGGGTTTGAGCAACCATGGATTGTTGTTGTGGAAAAGGCTGAGTAAGCACAACAGGTTGTGACTTCCCTTGGAAAATTTTGGCCACTTCATTGTGAAGTGGACAATATCGAGTGTAGTGATCGTCACCACAAATGATACACGGGAATTTCAATTTCCGTTGTGGTTGCTTTTCGGTAGCAGGTGTTTTATTTTTGGGTTTTTCATTACTATTTTTTGATTTATTCTTTGTTTTCTTCTTACCTCCGAATTATTGTGAAGGGGAAGATTGAACTGCATTCACCTCAGAGATCTGAGTTTGGGGGGAGGTAGAGGAGGGTGTAGTTGATTTGGATTTGATGGAACCGATAACACCATCCACATGAGATGAGGATGATGGCTTAGAAGGATCGGTATTAGCTCGAGCAACATTCGTAAGTAAATCATACAAAGTACCAGACTAGGAATAAACCAAGTCTAAGTACTGAGCCCAAGCAATGGCTTGTTCCTCTATGACCGCATCACCCATAGAGACATCATGAGAGATTGGGGGTAACAGTGATTTAGTTAACCATTCCGCCAAGAGCATGTTAGGAATGACTGCCTTGATCATCCTTCATCGTCGCCTCCACTCATGAATATGGTCAGAGATATGCACGGAGTTGGTTTGACGAAGGGAGGTCAAGAGTTCAGTACCTGTCTCGTAACGAATAGGCAGTTGAAAGTGTGTGAGGAAAGAAATGGCAAGGGAATTGAAATCATTAAAAGAAGCACGTGGTAGTTCAATATACCACTTTGTTGCCAAACAGGTAAGCGTTCGCTGGAAAAGACGCAAACGTATAGAATCATCCATGAGGAATTTTGATGAACACCACAAATGGAAATTCATCACATGCTTATTCGGATATTCACTAGGGTTTCCATCAAACTTTGGAATATCAGAAGGAAGCTTAGCTGGAATGACTGGCCAAACCAGTGAATGAGAAATAGGATCATTAGTTAACCGAGACAAGTCTGGGAGATCTAGAGTCGCAAGGAAAGGTAGTTGTCGGTTAATGTGTGAATGATACTGGTGTTGCATAGGAACACCAGTAGGACCATAGACTATGTTAGGTGGATAGTTGTAACCAGTAGGTCCTCCTACGTACGGTTGTTGCTGGCCAGGGTAAGAAGGATTTGATGGTGCATGAGAAACAAGGGCATAACCCGGTGGGTTCTGAACATTATAGGCCGGGTGATTTATTTTCCCGTGAGGAGGATACAAATTTTGGCCTTGAGAATGGTAAGGAGTAGATCCCAGAGGTGGATACACATGAGGCCCATAAGAAGGATAAGACTGTGGTCCTAGAGAACTCTAGGTGGTGTTTTGGATACCGCGCGGATAAGATTGCCCGTAAGATGTTCCAGAAGGGACAGGATTGGATACTCCTCCTAGTGGGTTATTATACAAGTGCCCCCCAATGTGGGGTTGAGTAAAAGTACCTCCTAAAGATACTCCCTAGGATTGTGAAGGGTTTCCAGCAAATGAGGGTTGCCCCTCTTCCAGTGGTGGATGTATGACCGGGGTTTGACTGGCAAATGGAGGTTACCCTCTAGGAGGAGCATGAACAGGGGATTTTCCCCCAGGAGGGGCAGGCCCGCCATGGAAAGGTAGTCCTCCAGGAGGGAAACATATGTTGGATGGTGTTTTCCCTCCAGCTGATTGTGTTTGGCCAGCATGGTTCTGCATTCTCAGGTGAGAAGATGTCCCAGCAGGATCGTGTGGAACATGCGGCGATGTAGAGTAAAAACTTGTAGAAATAGAGGTAGAGATTGAAGTGCTTTGGGGATGAGTAGAGGTGATGAGTCCAAAATTAGGATGGACTTGTGTTGGTGTAGTAGTAGGGTGAATAACCTGATCGACTAGGTGATTCGTGGTTTGACCAGATGGTCCTGGTTCAATAAGAGGGTCATGAGGAGGAAAGGGTTGTTGAATAGATTTGAAATTCTCATAGAGATCGCGTCCCAATGAAGTCCTCCATACAGAATGAGAAGGTGTGGGATTGGTTTCTACTGCAGTGCTAGGACGAACAGGAGTCCTATACTCGTCACCAAAGAGTGGTTCCGTGGATCCCATATATGTTTTGGTAAAGATCCTCTCTGGTAATCGTGGGATTTCTTCGTCTATGACGTTCCCAAGGGAGTCTAAACAAACCAAAAGTGGCTCGAGAGGAGTTATCGACATAGGTGTGGTGGGATTTTCAACCGTGCCCAAAGCGTCTTCTGGGTTATCTAACGGGGGAGCAATAAAACTCCCGGCGTTAGATGGATTTCTACCTCTCTACAGTAGTTGTCTTCTGGAGGGTTAGGAGGTAAGGGTTGATAGCCTTCCAGAGGTAGCCCTTTCATCCTACGTGATTGGCGAAGACCTTTATCATCTACAAGCTCAGTTGTGGAGAATAAAAAAACACACTAAAAATCTAGGGCCAACTAAGAAAAAGAAACAGCATGCGCTAAGAAATCTAGGAATCAACCAAGCAGACAAAACTTCTCTCGATGATCGTACTAGTTGGTGATGAAATCCAATGTCGCGTGATCAATTTGAGAAGGGGATGGGATATGGTGGAATAGTTACAATGGTGACCTACTCTAGGTACAGTGAGACTTCCCTTCACCATCACCTTGTGTAAGTACCTAAAGATTATGGAAACTAAAGATACCAATTCGCAGTGAGTCCCTGGGCGAGTATAGTCGACAGTCCAATCTAGAACATATGGACAGGATAACAAGTCTGAAATCAAACGTAAAGGCTCCCACACATAATCTCAAGTATACCTCCAAGTGACCCCCAATATACAATCTTACCACTACAAACAGTTGAACCACGGAGGGATAATCTCCGTAACTCACCCGAATGCGACCTCGTGCGTAACCCCTGTGTGATAGGGGGATCCGAGAAAAACAACACGACAATTAGATTTGACTCTCCCTAACTCAGGATGCTAATGTTTGTTTTGAAAACTTTGGAGAGTTTTACTCACAGCCTAATCCACAGTTCTAACCCTAGTCTACTGTTGGTGGAAGATCCTAAGAAAAAAAATGTTCTAGATAATTTTTAATTAGCGTTCATTTTATAGATGTTCTTTACTCAAAGGGTGCACAGAAGTGAAACTAATGGAATGATGGCTCAATGCCCAAAAATATGTATGAAAGATGATAAGCAGTTGTTTCTTTTCAATGAACACCTATTTAAGGGAAAGACAAGTCGTTTTCACTTTCAAACACTAATATGAAAAATCCTCTATCAATTGGTTCTCAATTGAATCCAATGAAACGCTAAAACAATTTCAAAAAATGCCTTCTAATATGCAAATCAAGCACTAAAAAGTAATTTTTTCATTTGTTTGCGAATGATAACTAATTCAATGTGAAAGACTTCTCCTATCAACTACCTTTTCAGATCAAGGAGATTCAGACAAGCATGATCAGATTTCGCATACACAACAGACACCGTCTTGCTATGATTGAAGCAAGAAGCAAACAGAGAACAAAAATAACAATGAAAAAACCAAACAATTCACACAAAAATGAAGTTTTCAAAGAGAAATGACCTTTAAAAAACCAAGTGAGAGGAGTCACAGACTTCAAATGTCCTGCACCAGAGTTCCCGCTCAGTCGGATAGGAGAGGAAAAAAGCAGCAGATCGATTTCAAGCTCTCAACAACAAAAACTCAAAAGGAATGAAGAAGGGCATAAAATATGAACAATAAGGTGTTTACTTCTCAGGATAAAGCATGTCAAAGTTCAAAGGAAGAATCATTGAATCACAAAGCAGCTCAGTAAGTGAAAAAACAGAGTTTGGAACTCCAAAAATTGCAATTTTTGAAGAGATTTTGGGCAAAAAAGGGTTGGTTCTCTGGTATAAGGGCCACCAGAGAATTATAAAGCTCTTTACAACATCTTAAGGTAGAATTGGTGCTCTACTAACAAGGCAGTGGAGCGCTCGAGTCCTAAAGCTTAGAAAAAAGTCCAAAAAACCCAAAATTCAGTCAAATTTTGACAATCAGGCTGAGTGTGATGGGGTAAAGAATCAATAAGCAAGTGCAATCAGATATGAAGGGGTGAACAAGGTTGGAAAATATCCAAAGGGAAAGACAAGGTCTATGAGGAATATCAAAACTAAAATTTTGATTCGAATTTCCCCAGTGGAGTCGTCAATTTCTGTTGAAGGAAAATCTCCCTGCAGACAGGTAGATATCCTCAAAGAGCTAGACTCTTAACTCTAAGACAGAAAGTGCTTATCATGGTCATTGAATTCCTTTTAGATCTAGGTGGGCTAGTGTTTAAGGAGGAAGGAGAAAAGAAGTACCTTTTACCGGCGTTTGTCCCTGCACGCTCCGAGTTGAGCTCCAATCTTTCGCTCCTCGATAAGCCCTGTAGACAAACAAAGTACGACCACTTCCTACTCTATCAATATTAGTCCGAAATAGGTCTATCTACTAAAGAGACAAATTCATGCAAGATTGAACACGAATTAGAAAGAAACAGGCCAAGCAAATTATATTAATGAGGACAAAACATTGCTTACAACCATAGATGAATTGCAGTAGTTTCGTCAAGTCCTCCTTGTCTACCCCTTGCTCAAAAGATACATGATCTGAATGATAATAGCTTCACTGATTGATCCCTATGAGATCATAGGTCTCTTTCTTCCAAATCACCTCTGTTCCAACACCACTTATAAGATCATAAGTTTGGTGTGATTTTCCCTTTTTCAGTCCTCTTTCACCATTAGAAAGCTTGCTTATATAGCCTTGGAGAGGCTTTAACCACTTGAGATGTCCTTGGGGAAGTTGAGGATTTGCATCCTTCAGTTGAGGATATGCCCTAAGAACATGGCTGGACTAGGGATTTGAGCTCAACTACCTTCTAAGAATGAAAAGATCTTTCCCCCATTCATCTTAACAACTCAATTGCTGCCTAAAATAGGTAGCACTCCCTTAAAAGGGCCATCAGAGCACTATAGCGCTCCCTAGTAGTGTTTAGGGGAGCGCCAACACTCCTAAATACACCTAAGATCCCTCAAAAGGGCCAAAGGAGATTTACAACACTCCCAAACAGTGTAAGGGGGAGCACCAACACTCCTAGAAGAGGTATAGGGGAGCGCTCCCCTCCAAAAACTCAGTTTTTGAGGTGCTTTCAGATGGCAAAAGGTTTGTAAGCCTGCTGACTCATTTCTCCTCTTCCAAATAAAATGTTTGAGGTGTTTCAAGTGTCCTTCTCATGTCGTTATAGGCATGACATAGGCATCATGGAAGCATGCTTTCTTTAACACTTGCGACACTTGCGACCTTTGTAATGACGACACTTGCAACATTATCAAAGTGAGTACTTTTGATGTGTAACACTTTTCCCACACGAGAGTCAAATTTTCCCATTCTTCCATCTTCTCTTTTGATGTAGCATTTGCTTCCGAACACTCTGATGTGATTCACATTTGTTGGTCTTCCTTCCATAGATCTAGGGAGTTTTGTCACTGTTGTTTCTGAGAATTACTCTATTTTGAATGTGAATTGTTGTATACATTGAATGTGTACAAAAACCATCTGTCAATTTAGAATCCATTAACATTGTTTGAGACATTTCTTGTATTGTCCTGTTCTTTCTTTCAACAACTCCATTATGTTGTGTCCTAGCAATGAATAGTTTCCTTTTTATTCCATGCTTTTTCTTAAACCCTTTGTTCTAGTTGGCCCAACTAGATCAGTATGAACAATTTCCAATGGTCTTGTCATTGAGTACTCCTTTGATTTGAGCATGGTCTTTGTTTTTTTTCATTGTTTATAATGCTTGCATAATGTATTGGTCGGTTTAGTGTTATGGGGCATTTCTCTGACTGCTTCCTTTTTGTTGAATTTGAAGAGGTTATCAAAGTTTGTGTGACCCATTATTTTGTGCCATAGCCAACCTTCATATTCCTTTCCTAGAAAACACTTTTCATTTCCAATTTCACTTAATTCATATATGTTGCTTGAATTTCTTGCAGTTGCTGCAATCAATTTTCCTGAACCTGCTTTTCTTATCTCAAACTTCTGTGAATCGAACCTAAGTTTATGACTTTGGTCACACATTTTACTTACACTTATAATATTATGTTTCATATCTTCCACTAGTAGAATATTTTCTGCCTTGGTATTCTTGTTTCCAATTTTGAGTGTGCCTTTTCCAATGATTTTAGTCGAGTCATCATTTCCAAAAGAGGTTGATCCATCTCTTTCCTTTATTAATGTAAGAAACTTGTCTTCATCACCTATTAGGGACCTAACCTACCTAACCCCTCAAGTGGGTAGAATAATATATTTCCATGTAATAAAGGTCAATATTAGTAAGGCCTAGCAATAAGGAGGAATAAGTCAATTGTAAGAAGACCTAATATAAGCTTTTGCTTCTAGAAGGATCTTCCTCTAGATTTTTCTTTTGGATAGATAGATTTAGTATAAATAAGAGAAGAGGGTATGAGAATTTTTGTCTTGGATATTATTGTAATAGAGCTCTACTCTGCTGGAGGTTTCCCCCTCGAAGAGGCAAGTGAACATTTCTATCATGAATAAAGGTGCTCTTTCTGGTACTATTCTGGTTCTATTAGAGTATTGTTCTGGTTATATCATTGTTGGTCTGCCATTTCTAGCTAAAATATTTTTTTTCTACATACTATTCTATATCTAGAATACTACAAGTGGTATCAGAGAACTTTCCTTGGTAGAAAATTGTGGGTTAATTTTTTCCAGGGTAGAGATGTATTTCAACATCTTAAAGCTACAAATATATGTCGTTACATGCATAAATACACGTTTGGGTTTTAATACACACAGGAAATAAAAGAGGTACACAAGCGCACATCTACTGGCCACCCTTGTAACCCCTGTTGGTACCCCTTCGAGTGGTAGTGCATTAGACACCATCGACCTAGATCTCCTGAAGCCCTCTGTAGATAAACCGATTGGCCACCTGACTTCTATAGTGCCACCAAGAACAACACTCAAGAATATTCTCTCTAGTACCTCGGTAGTCGGGTAGTATGGCTTAGGGTACGGTCTATCCTCCTTAGTTGGTGCCCTGAGATATTGGTCTGAGTACTACTATTGGACCCCACACATATATCAGAGAGCTATAGTGCAAGGAAAACCCTTTTCTGTAGAAAACATGAATACCCTAACCCATGGGATGGAAAAAAAATAGAACAAACAAGATCTATTGCCGCGCAACTGTGCCTTTTGCATTTTGGTTGCGAAATTACTACACATTTCTTCTTTTTAAGCATTTGGGCATTTTTTCACTGTAGAATAATTCAGGACAGAGTGGTCCTGTCAACACACTTATTTGGGACCTATCCCATTGGATTCCCCTTTTCTCCCTGATCGTATCCATACCTTTCATTTTTTGTCCTTTTCTTTTTAGTGGACCCGAACGATTCTCAGCTTCCCTATTTTTCCACCTATTCCATTATATTTCCCTTATTTCCCTGGTCGTGGTGGTACCTATCACTTATAATTCCTTTTTCATGATCCCACCCACCCATTTTTCCTTACATGCATTTCCCCTCTCCAAATGGCCACCACTCACAACCAATACTTGAAAGCTTTCATCAATCAAGTGACATATGAGATTGGCTCTACCAATTCCCTCCTTGCACAATTCGAGACCCAATTCAAGCACAAATTTGACACCATGGAAGCCAACTTCATGAACCAATTTAACACCCTCCAGTCTATTGACAACCAATTTTTGAACGTTCCTTCGTGTTCTTCCTCCTTGAACCAACCCAATGTTGTTGATTCCTCTCATTCTCTTCATTTTCAATCCAACTCCTTTCAGCGTGACCCCCGTCTTCCCCACGTCGAGGTCAATAAATTTGATGGCTCCAATCCTACAGGTTGGGTCACTCAAATGGATCATTATTTTTCTCTGCATGGTATTACTAATGAGTTGGCCAAACTTCGCTATGTTGTCCTCTATCTAGATCTTGAACGATGGCAATGGTGGAAATGGAGTAAAAATTCACGTCAGGGGTATATTTCCTGGACCTAGTTTGTTGCAGAGCTCTATGACCGCTTTGAATTCGATACCCACTATCTCGGTAGTTTGACCAAGTTGAAATAATCAGGCATAGTGGAATACTTTATAACTTCTTTGTACATTTGTCCTTTCGAACCGAGGGTATGTCAGATGATTTCTTCCATGAATGCTTTATCGATGGCCTAAAGGATGAAATTTGATCTCAGGTTCTCATGGCCCACCCTCAGACTTTGTTGAAAGCTATTGAACATGATAAATAGGCCCAACAAGTTGTTTTTTCACAGAACAATAAACCCTCTTTTGTTCCTCTCCCTCGACCCACTAATCCTAACCCCCCTGTCACTCCCCTCAAGGTTCAAAATTTAACTAGGGATGAAATGGTTGAATGCCAACTGAAGGTGCTTTGCTATAATTGTGATGAAAAATATTTTTCGAGGCACAAGTGTAAGGAAAAAAAACATTTTATGGCCATTTCTGAAGATGTTCCTGATGAATATGTGACAGTTCCACTTGTTGAAGAGCCCTCCCTTCCCGATGCTACCCAGGAGCCTGTTGACCCACCTAAAATTGAACCACTCATTTCCTTGCATGCCCTCACTAGCTTCTATGCTCCACAAACCCTCAAGCTCATTAGATATATTAAGAATAGGAAGGCCATCATCCCTTTTTATAGTGGTATCACCCACAATTTTATTCATCATCGCATTTCCTAGGAAACCAATTTCTATATTCGTGTTGTCAATAATTTTCAAATCATGATAGCCAATGGTGGTTCCATGAAATGTGGTGGGCATTGTGAAAATGTACATCTTCAAATTGGACATTACCACCTAAAATATCATATGTTTTCCATTGAAGTGGCTAGTTGTGATATTGTGCTAGGTGTTGAATGGTTACTGTAACATCCCCGACCACCAACAGGCCAACAATGCTACAAAACACAACCCTTTCTTAGCCTTTTGAGCTCTAATACCATATTGTAACATCCTCGGCCACCAACAGGCCAGGAAATGCTACTACACAGAACATTCTCATACTTATATAAATAACATGCATATTAAATCTAATTAACAGATTTAACCAAACAATATAGAGTAAGCACATGATTATTGCTAATATACATCATCAAGGACATTAACAATAGCTCATATGTGAAAAAGAATACATGATAACATATAAGCATCATACGCATGCAAAACATAATATTAAGCACAAACTTATACCTGTCTTTGAAACTGTGGTAATTCCACCAACTACATGCAGACCCTCCATGAAAATCCCAGCCTTAGACCATGTTGCTCATCACTCTCAATAGTAGGTCACCCCTGAGATGGGACTCAGCTCCACCGGGCAGGGAATCCTAGGCTAGGAAAGGTCAACAGGAAGACACACAATTATAGAGGAAGGATTCTCTCCCAGGAGTCACTTACACTCACTACTCACAGACCCTCATTCCTCACATGCCTGTCCCACCCCAAGAGTATACACCTTCACTGTCACCCAACAAATCCTTCAGTTGCTAAACCTCCCTTGCCTTGGGCTTTAGCAATGGACTGGACTGGAAGTCTTTGAGCTTTGTGGTAGCTACAAGACCCCTTCTAGGAGTTCTCACTTCCTCCATGCACTCTCTCACTTGGAGGGAGTTGCTCATAGGCTTAGAAACCTGCCTCTTCAAATAAAACCACCTCCCTCACCTATAGAGAGTTTTACACACAGGCCAAACAACTTGTTTCCTTCAACTCAGTTTCCAACGCAGTTGGGAAACCATGAGGCTCAAAATGAACATACACTAGCCAAAAAGCCACACACAGTCAAGCATTGGGCAACCACAACAGTCCACAGGAAACACAGACATGGGCTTCCCAAATCTGGTGATAGACAGACGCTATCACATAACAAGGTTCAACAATTATGGGACATTCGGTTTTCCCAACCAACAATATAGGACAAACTCACGGCTCTGGTTTCGGGGATGCGTGACACGCAATCCATGCAGAGGTTGAACATGGACTTGACCATCTTGATAGAGGGTGCATCGGCTCCTCAAGAAAACAACACAGGCTTCCGGTTTTAGATATCCATGAGGGTATGCATGAAGAGGTCATACGGGATTAATGGTTTCAGACAACCGACGACAGAATGGAGGAGGAAAACCAAACTCAACTATTGCTTCAAATTTTAACCACATGCACCCAGGTCAACACTTGTCTTCCTAGATCTGCATGCATTCCCTTTTGCACATGTTGGATATGCATGCATTGCCCCTCCCAGGACTTAGGATAAAAAAATACCTTTCACACCACTTTGGAATAATAATAAATCATTATCTCCAGGACTTAAGCCCTCGAGATTATCCCCTCTTCCAACCTTTCATCCCCTCTCCCTTACCCAGACTTTGTGGAATCTTATTCCCCAATCACTCATTCATCATGGTCGGTCCACACACAGAGATGTTTTTATATTAATAATGTGCATCATTACATGTACAAAAATATGTCTCTTGGCCTGCAACACTTAGGCTCTCTGGCCTAATAAACACATAAGCCCATGATCTTATATAAACTTGGATCACCAGCCTATAAAACATAATTACGTTTCATAATGAAATTGGGGTGTGTCCTTGGGGTATTACAATCCCCTCCCCTTATTTTTTCACTATCCTCAGTGAAACTTTCACACAACATCAACAAGATTTCCAAAATCTTCAAAAAGATGCGGCTATTCTTCCCACATAGCATCTTCATGCTCCCATGTCGCATCCTCAGGACCGTACTAGGTCCACTGGACCTTTACAAGCCCTATGGATCGATTCCGGAGTTGTTTTCTTTTCCGGTCCAATATGCACACAGGATGCACTTGCGGGACACTTTCTTGTTTCACTTGGATCACATTCTAGTCAATCACATGATTAGGATCAGGTATATATTTCTTAAGTAACGAAACATGAAACACATTATGTACAGTGATGGATGCAGGTAATGCAAGCATATATGCAACTGGCCCAATCCTCCCTAGGATTTTAAATGGCCCACAAAATTTGGCTTCCAACTTGGGGCAGTTTCCCATTTTCAAGGAACTTCTATTGGCTTTACTTTCAGAAAAAACATGATCTCCCACTTTAAAATATCTATGGGTTCTGTTTTTATCAACATAATGTTTCTTCCTGTCTTGGGCAGCTTTCAAATTTTTCTTAATTTTTAGCATCTGTTCGTCCATTTCCTCGAGCAACTCTAGCCCAACTACTGCTATGTCAGTTGGATTATCCCAGCTTACTGGAGTATTTCACTTTCTGCCATAAAGTGATTCAAATGGGCTCATCTTCAATGATGCTTGATACCCATTGTTGTAGGAGAATTCTACCAAGTGTAGGTAGTCTTCGCATTTTGATGGGTTGTCCATCACATACATCCTTAGTATGTCTTCTATCAGTCAATTCACTCGCTCTGTTTGCCCATCTGACTCAGGATGATAGGTTGTACTAAAATTCAGATTCATTCTAAATTCCTTGAATAACCCTTTCCAGAAATTTGAGGTAAATTTCAGGTCTCTGTTAGAAACAATTGTCTTGGGAATTCCATGCAATCATGCCACTTCCTTCATAAAAGAATCAACAACCTCCACTACCTTCTGAGTAGCCTTTAACAGAATGAAATGGGAAGCTTCTGTAAGCTTGTCCACCACCACCATAATTGAATCATGTTGCTTGCCTATTCTGGGAAATCCTGTGATGAAATCCATTATCACCACTTCCCACTTCCAGTCAAGAATGGGTAAAGGTTGCAGCAACCCTCCTGGGTACCTATGCTCATCTTTAACCTTTTGGAATTCCATACATCTGGTGATGTATTCTACAATCTCTTTCTTCATACCTAGCCAAAAGTAATGGATCTTGACTGCTTCCACGGTTTTCTGATATCCAGGGTGTCCTACACAAGGCACATTATGAATTTCATGCAAAATCGTAAGTTTCAAGTCCTGGAAATTAGGTACATAGATTTTGTTCTTGTACCAAATTATTCCATCAGTATTTAATTTATAAATATCCACTTTCTGTGGCATCTTACCTTGTTGTAGCTTTTCTACCAAATCCCTATATTGCAAATCTGTATTTGCATCATCCAAAATTCTACTTTTAATATTAGTTCGGTATATGCTAATGGTTGTACCATGTAATTCATGTACTCTCCTGCTGAGTCAATTAACCACTTTATTCTCCTTCCCTTTGATATGCTTGATATCAAAATCATAATCATAGAGAAACTCTAACCACCTACTCTGCCTAGCATTCAAGGTTGGTTGATTGAAAAAATACTTCAGACCGTTATGGTCTATTCTCAGTTTGAACCTCCTTCCCATGAGGTAATGACTCCATTTATTTAGAACGTGTACTATGGTTGCCAACTCCATATCATGAGTTGTGTAGTTCCTTTCATGCTCTTTCAACTTTCTGGATTCGTAACAAATTATGAATCCATTCTGATTGAGGACTCCTCCTAGTCCTTCTTTGCATGCATCGGTGCATACCATGGAATCTTCATTTGGGTCTGCGATCCCCAGGATTGGAGCACTAGTTAACAGTTGCTTCAATCGTTGAAAGCTTCTCTCACAATTTTTTGTCCACTGAAACTTCTTCTCCTTCCTTTGCAAGGAAGTGATAGGGTGAGCTATCCTTGAGAACCCTGCAATAAATATTCTATAATATCCATATAGACCCATAAAGGATCTGACTTCCATCACGTTCTTTGGTTCTGACCATTCCCTGATGGCCTCAATCTTCTCAGGATCTACAACAATCCCATCTTTTGAAAAAATATGCCCCAAGTAATGGATATTCTCCTAATAAAATGAGGACTTACTCAACTTCGCATACAGTTGGTGCTCTCTTATCAGCTGCAACACCATCCTAAGATGTTTTTCATGTTATTCCCTTGACTTGGAATACACCAGAATGTCATCCAGGAAGTCTATGAAAAACTTGTCTATATAGTCCCTGAATACACCATTCATTAAGAACATAAAAACAACGGGTGCGTTTGGCAATCCAAATGACACCATTATGAACTTGTAATGTCCATACCTTGTTCTAAAGGTGGTATTGTTGATGTATTCATCATTTATCCTTACCTGGTGATATCCCAACATGAGGTATATCTTTGAAAATATATTCGCATTCTTCAACTGATCAAAGAGGTCATCAATCCTCGACAGAGGATATTTGTTCTTTACAGTCACTTTGTTCAATTGTCTGAAATCGATACACAATATAAACATTCCATCCTTCTTATTTATGAATGGAATCGGGGCACCCCAAGGTGACGCACTTGGGCATATGTACCCCTTCTTCATAAGCTCTTCAAGGTGAAGTTGCAGTTCTTTCAACTCCAACGTACTCATTCTGTAAGGAGCTTTCGATACTGGAGCTGCTCCAGGCATCAAGTTTACAGAGAAGTCAATATCTCTTTTCAGAGTTAATCCTGGTACCTCCTGAAATACATCTTCAAAATCCTTTAGTACCACATGATCTCCAATACCTGACACCTTATCCTTAGGTGTTTCCTCCACATGGACTGCAAATAATTGACAACCTTTTCTATAGCACTTCTTCAGTTGCATTGCTGAGATTTCTATGATAGAAATAGCTCTTGGAATTCCTTGGACTATTTTATGATTCTCTTCCTCATCCAAGAAGGTGAATTCCTTGTTACGACAGTCCATGATGGCATGGTGATGGTCCAACCAGTCCATCCCAATTAAACAGTCATAAGAGCCTAAAGGTAGAATGTTCAATTCAGCCTTCATGCTCAGTCCATTCATGTCCACAGGACATGACTTAACCAGCTCAGTGTCTTTCCTCTTGGTTCCTGTAGCAAACTGCACTAACCAGTATTTTTCATGTTTGCTTCTTGATAAATGAAAACTTTCCACCACTCTAGGATATATATAACTATGGCTATCCCTTGAATCAATTAAAATAGTAAATGGTCAGTTGTTAATCATACCTTCTACTTATATCATGTGTGATTGAAATTCATATTGCTTGTTGTCCAGGGCTACATAGATCCTTGGCATTCTACCTCCCATGTCCTCCACTGTCTCATCTTTCTGAACATTATGGACAACTCTCACTTTGCCATTTTTATGGGGACAATCTATGTACTTGTGGTTCTCTTTATAGCCCCAACACTGAATGGGCATCTGTCTTTGCCTTTGTTCCCCTACATAAGCCATTCTCGGCTCTCTAAACGATGGTTGTCCTTGAGGACTATTTCTGAAAAAGGGAGGTTTGTTTCCCTTCTGCCTCTATTCTTTCTTGAACTTCCTTTGGTTGTCCCAAGCCTTCCACAAGGTAGGATTTTCTTTTTGTTGTTCATATAAGCATTTCTCTCTTCTTATTGTTTCTTCCATGTTCTTAGAGTCATCATATTGGATCTTTCCACTGATGGAAGGTGGAAGTCCACTCAGATACCTTTGAATATTGACAGTCTCCTCTTTGATGAATGGAACATACTTCAGTAATTCCAAAAACCTACATTCATACTCATCAATGGTCATGCTGCCCAGCTTGAGTTCAAAGAATTCTTTCATTTTTCTATCATAGTATCTTTTAGTCAAGTATTTCTTCTCGAAATACCTCTTAAATTCCTTCCAAGTGATATATTTCTCTCTAATGTAATGCACTTGCACAAGTTGATCCCACCACATGGATGCCTTTCCCTTCAGTTGATATGTTACAATTCTTCCTTCTGCATGAGAGGAATAATTATGCAGTTGGAAATATTTCCTCATGCCAAGAAACCATGTTTCGACATCTTCCTCCTTCTTATGTTCTCCATAAAACGTAGGAGGCTTAATCTCGTTCATCTCTCCCTTAAATTTTTCCACTCCCAATATCATGTGCTTTTGGGTAGGATATGGGCTTGAAATACTCTGCATCCTTTTTTTGGAGTGACCTTGGGAGTGATGATGGTGTCTACCAACACTCCTTGACCTTCTTCCCTCAGAAGTTCGATGACTCCCTGTTCTGCTCGAGTCACTCTCCTTATCCAAATTTCTTTCTATTCTCTCCAAACTCTTTAACATATTTAAGTTGAATTCACCTTGTTTTTCCTGATCTTTCTTCTATCTGATCGGCAAGTTTGGGAATCTTTCTACAATTTTACAATGATCTTCCTTAGATTTCCTTCCTTATATATCTCTTTTCCATGCCCATTGGAGTTCATTCCTTCAACTCCCAAGTGGACGTCCATTCCTTCTCTTTCATTTTTTGAACTGGAAGAATTTTGTGTCTCTTCCATTTCTTTGCACTCCATGGAAATTCTAATCGGTTTTAGAACTCGTCAAACTTTTCCAATCACAACATCCAGAGAACCAGAATTTCTCAGGACATATCTCCTTAAAAAATTCCATAGCATTCATAAACAACTTTGATTCAAGAAAACGCTCAGTTTTCCTAAATTTTTTCGAGCTCTGCTCGAATCTATAATGAACTGATGCCTTAGCCCTTTTCTCTTAGTTCCCCAACCCTCATTATTACACATTATTTTGGTCACTCTGATGATGACCCCATAGGCATGTGTTTGTTGGTCACTATAATTGCTTAATTAATTTCAAACAACCAAGTGAAACATAAATTATCAACCCAGGGAAGTCTTTTGTTTCAAAGATAGCTGCGCACTATATATGCTCAATTCCAAAAGCACTTAGTGTTGTAGTAAA
>ML847587.1:15694-50239 GCA_009831015.1 Picea engelmannii | reverse complement strand
ACTTCAACATTGATTGTATTCTTGATGAAGAAACATAAGTGAACATTATGCCAGAAAGAAATTGGGAAGCTATAGGGAAGCCTTCCATGATTCCTTCATTGGGAGGAATAGGACTATTCAGAGGAAAACTAATGATGTTATGTTGAAAACGCGCTCAGATACCTATGACAGTCAATGGAACTTCGACAAAAGAAGATTTTGAGATTATCAAATTCATTGAGGACAATGCCCCGTTTACTATGCTACTCAGAAAACCTTGGATTGAAAGAGATCAAGCCAGAAAGAAGGAAGAAGAAGAGGTTTTAGAACATCGGATACAAGAGTTAAAATATTTCATGAATAAAAGGATCGCACAGTTGATAGAATAACAAGAGAACCACTCAAATCCATATGACACTAGAAGCCTAGATGTCGAGGCCAAAGATACACAAAAGGCTGAAATTTATACCCCAGAAAAAGAAGAAGTAATATACCTAAACCCTAGGAGAGAATCTCACCAACACGAAGTGACTATGTCCAAGGAAAATAAGAATCAAAATGGGAAGAGAATCATCGAGACGAAGCTCACTGGAAAGAAGGCTAGAAAGCTAATTAAGAAGAAGGCTAATATTGAAAAATTACAGAAGATCCCAGAGGATACCTCGCAGCAAGACACTTTGCAGAATTGGAGCTTCGTCGGGATATCAGAACGACGACATATGCCACTTCGACGAGGCGAAGTAATATAGCCGTTGGAAGCCAATATAACTATTTGACTGCCGCTCCCAACGGGTTAGAAAACATTTATGGCTCACCACTAGACCATTATACTATGCCATAACAGACAGAACATAAGTTAATGCAGCCTCATACCTGTTGCAAGCAGACCGTTGCTAAGTTTCCCTACTTAGTCTGTCGTGCCACGCACCGAGAAAACTTTTTGCTAAGTGAAAATTTGATCCTGAAACTTGAGATTACTTCACCCTGTGATCATTTCCTTGTTCCCATACCATTCATTGTAGTCTCTGAATTCATTTCACACCTGAGATAGTTGACCCAAGCTTGTATGTTGGATGAGCTCAGTGTTGCTGAGAAAGTAGTTGAAGAAGTTTTGATTGACTTAATGACTGAGAGAGTCATGTCGGAGTGAGGATTATCTACAGGAGTCCAAGCATCATCAACGAGAGGACTCCAGGCCTCCCCTTCCACTACTTGCACCGATCCATCCCGACCGACCAATGAGAAACGGACCAAGTACAGGGATGACATCGCAAATGCCAAGCTTATCCCATGCATTCTACCTACTTACTTACCACCTCCAAGTAGTGCCATAAACCGTGGTAGTGTACCTCGAGACTTCGAGTACACTTTGATCACCGCGTACCTTCCGAAAGGGTTGCACGTAGTTCGTGATGACCAGGATAAGCTCGCAACACTGAAATTTAGTGATTTTAACCTTGGAGATTGTAAAGTTTACAACATGTTAGCCCCACATAAATACTTAACCAGGACCAAAGGAAAGAATTCTAAGATTATCCCGCAATCATGGACCCAGAACCTCGCGTAGTCCACACTGCTTAATGTAATGAAGATCTTGCACTTCAACAGACACTAGGAATTCAACGCATGCGTCAAGTTGGTGTTGTCCTTCTACCACAGAGGATACTTATGGTTGGACCACCACATCACTATGGATCCGACCTTGATCAATCAGATCACAGGACTTAGTATGAAAGGCCCTGACCCACAAGAGTTTTACCCTGGAAAGACCTTAGACCGAGCACTAGCGCAAAGGATAAAAGAAACTTATGGCGATGTTGAGAAAGGCACGCAAGGCTACAAGGTAGCCTCTATCCAGAGTGGCGCAATGCGCCTTTCCTATCAGCTGATCGCAGGCAAGCTAGTTCACAAGAATAGACCAACACAAGTGATTGTATTCATAGTTGACCTCGCAGGGACTTGCATCGAGGGACTACAGATGAACTGGGTGCAATACCTTGTAAACCAGCTAGAGATTGATTGCAAAGAAGTGAAAGACCAAGGGTATGAGTTACACTTTAGTTGGTTTCTCATATTGATCGCTTTCATTGCCTGGGAGCTACTAGAAGATGCCACTTTTCTGGAGATCGAACCCTTCGAACCACTAGCCGCGAAGTTCTGTGCATTGTGGTACTCCAACGACATGAACAAGCAGTGGAAGTCCAATGTCATCTTCAACACCTATTACAACCAATTGAAGAATGCAATCCAGTCTACACCCCGCCTCACCCCAAACACACTTCATAGGTTTAGACCTTTGATAAAATTTAGCATGGACCGCCACTTCACCTATATCACAGCGCACACTAATGAGCACAAACAATAGCTCCAGTCATACTACAAGTTGACAGAAGAAGAATTGGAGTAGATTACCAAGGAATGGTCGGCGGACCTCCTTGTTGTAGCGGACCCTGCAGAAATGTCCAACATGGATAGCCCTGAAGCTATGTCAGATACACCTGGACCAAGAAATACTAAGAAGGATAATGAATTTCAAGATGTCTATAGGACATCCACAAAGACTACTTCGATCTCACCTACGTAGGGAGGTGATGGTGAAGAACTAGGTGGCACAAAAGTTGAGCAAAACAAAGGTGAGGTTACTCTGCCTAGAGAGGAGGAGGATCCCTCTAAGAAAAGGAAGATTACCCCACCAAATCCCTCATCCAGAAAGAAAACTAAGGCCACCCGTACTATGTTTAAGACTACCCTCACATCGGATGACTTCGACTTATTAATCACTGCGTTGAATGATGCTTCACTAGAGATCGAAGAAAAGCAAGAAGCGAAGAAAGAGGAGGAATTCATCCGAATCAAGGGTGAACTTCAAGAAGTGCAGCAGACACTCCAGTCCAGTCGAGCAGTTTCTAATGTTCCCTTGACAATTAGAACAGCAGGAATAGGCAATGAGCCCACCCAATTACACCATATCACCAATAAATTCAAAGCTCACCTTCGACGAGCTCAAGAAGACATAGTGCAAGCCACCCAGGCTTTGACACAAGTACAAAGAGCACTTGTAGAACAACAGAGTAAGGAAGAATGGGATAATCTTACCCTGCAAGCAAAGTGGGATGAGGAAAAAGAACAGTTACAGCAAAGCAAGGACCAGTTGCTAGCAAAGCAACTTGAAGTAGAGGAAAGGGTTCACAAAGAACTTCGCTCTGTGACGGTCATAGAACTGAAGATCGAAGAACGTGTCCCACAACAGGTGGCACAACTTGAAGAAGTAATCTAGCAACTTCAGCAGTGCATCGCAGATCTGGAACTCCGTACTGTGCCCAAGACTCCTCAAGAAATAAGAGATCTAAGGGAGGCAACTACCCATAGTGCAGTTGGCCGATTAAAAACCTTTGCCTTGGAATACAAGAAGTTGAGCGCTAGAATCACCCAGACTTATGAGAACCTCACAGAGGTTGTCGCACTGCAGCAGGTTGAATTAGCTCGAGCCAATCTCGAGGCATTCGAGGTGGAATTGATCAAACCAGATTGACTCGAGACGAGTCACAGGTGAGTGTTGGGGGCCTATTGGCCCTTGAACAATTTTTGAGGAACACTTGGTCATATTTGACCATTTTTGGACTTCGACAACCTGTCAAAGATGGAGCGATAGGCGAAGCAGAGATAATGGGATCTCGGTCCACTATTGGGCCCTTTTAGGGTTTTGGGTTAATGTAATGGGAAAGGGATGTCGGCTTGTGGGTTTACCCATGCTTAGGCCCACTTTTGTAATGTATAAATAGAAGGATAGGAAATGTAAGAAGTAGTAGATGTGATTGCTTAGTGAAATTGGTAGTGCATCTATGTGATGTTCAATAAGTTCTATGTGCGAACTGTGTAAGGCTTGCAAGGCTAAGTGCAAGTTATTGTGAGGTTGCTATTGAAAGCTAAGTGTTGTAACAGAAGGAAGAAGGATCTAGCGAGCTGCGCAAATCTTTTGTCCTATGCAAAGAAGGGTTTTGGAGGCTTTGTGCTTGTAACAGATTGAAGACGATAATAAAGAAGAAGATCTTATGGACATAGCCCCAGGGTGGGGGTGAACCACGTAAATATGTGTGTTATGCTCTGTGCTTTGATTCAATGTGTTTTTTCTTATGCTATGTGTTGTGATATATCCACTTATGCTATGTGCTTCTTATATATATATATGATTGTTAGATCTGATGTGTATGAGGATTCTTAGTGCTGATCTACTGGATCTGATCTGGGTTACTATGGTTAAGTGCTGAAATATTGTATATCTGAGTGTACACCGCGATGCTCTGTGTTGTCTGCGAAGTATAATAAGGGTTGAATATTGATGAATGATCGATGTTAAATGCTCTGTAAATGATATAATCACATATCTATGTCCCAGCTAAGGTTGCAGACACCTGAGTCTCGCAACCACCCCTGCCTCTACCTCGGGTGAGACTTCATCTGCTTCGCAGGTGTTGCTGAAAGGGTCGGTAGTTAGGGCTTTGTTGGTGTTCTCTTGAGAGTTGAACCCTGGGTCTTCCCCTGTGCCAACATATATCACGTAAAAATACCATAATAAACCCATTTAACATATATTATAATAACCTTTTTGGAAAATACGCCCAAGTTTATAAAGTCTCCAATATTTTATTAATATTTGACATGAGAGAGAGAGAGAGTTCTCCGAGTCAATCTCCTTTGGCTCTCCCACATATCCTTTATACTCATTTCTCCCTGAGCCCCAAAGTCCCGAAGCTCCAAAGTGACCCCACTTGCACACATTACCACACCATTTAATATTCAAAGGATTTGGCTTCGTTCACGTGTAATCAATTTAATAAATCTTAGTATAATATAATATATTTATTATATCTCTCAAAATTCTCACCCAGGTTTAAACAATCTCTAATATTACATTTAATATTCAATATTATAATGAAGGAAAATATATTTGGGTCCATCCATTCGACTCTTCCACGTAATTATTCATTTTCATATAAACCAGAGTCTCGGAGTCCCAGAGTTCTAGAGTTCTAGAGGGGACCCACTTGTATTACCTTAGGATTGAAATACACTGAATTATTTTTGGGTTATAATTTAATAAATTTCAATAAAAGGGGTTATTATATTCAATTGTGTTAAATTGATCTCAATTAAATATAATGTTATATATTTATTTATAGTTATTATCTATGTAACCTCACACATGGAAGGATAGGGTTCCGGCCTTCAACGACTTGGGCTCATGTGTTCTATCACTCCAACCATCCCGGAGCCCTGGAGCTCTGAACTCTCGGAGTTATGAAGACTATGAGAAGGTTAAAGCATTTGGTCATCGCTTCTTCCCTGGTGTGTTCGACATTAAAATGATAATAATACTTATATTCTTTTGGTCTGAAGTCTATTACACTACAGGAACTTTAGCCTCCTGAATAAAATAATAATAACATTAATAATAATAATAATAATAATATGTATATATACATATATCTCCATATCCGTATAGGGTTTTATTACCTGGAGAATTTAAATGAATTTAATTTCTCTTACAAGAAATAAGAAAAGGAGAAGTATAAATTTACAGTCTTTATAAAGGGATTTAATAAAAGTTTATATTCTCGGGAAATTCCTCCATTCTGGAAATTAAAAATATAATTATAATCTATCCCTTCTTTTGGGTAAATGAGTAAATTTCATTTCCTTATTACTGTGTTTTACTATTACTAAATTTAAGGAAATGGTTCTAATACAAAGGTTTACCTCCACAGTAAATTCAGTGTTTCTACTAGGATTTACTGCCCACCAAAATTTAAGGGGATTCTTCCCAAATTTAGGAGATTTAACACAATTTAAACATAAATGTTTATTTATGCCTTAAATAGAATTTTGAGAACTTTTTTGTTTTAATTCATTTAGACCAATTTCATGTTTATGTCCTAATTATTTTTCCTCAATAATTATTTATAAGGACTTTTAATGTTTTCCCATAATTGGGATTATTTCCTAAAGCCCACATAGATATGATATCTTCTAACTTTTTTGGTAGAGGAATTGAGGACATACTAAAATGAAGCACTATTACACAGAAGATTCACTTTCTCTTCTTTCATAGGTGTTATATATATTTTTAACTTTTCAGTCATCAATTCCCCAACATGCATTAAACTATACATCACAGTCAACCACAACATCCACTCCTAAAAATCTTATTTTAGCACAGGGATAATCAAGAGATAAGAATTTAAATCCAAAGAAATTCAACTAAGAAATTCTCTTTATTTTTCTTAAATTTCTCAAGTCACTTTTGTCAAAAATTATACTTACACAGTTCTAAAACATAGTATAAAATTTTATCTGATCTAAACACTACAGAAATTTAACCAAATATACTTATCTAGAAACCAGATAGTGATGCAACTGCTAGAAGGGGTGCCCTTTTCCACCCAATCATAGGCACAACAAATCCCAGATGGATTTACCATTGGCCACCCCCTAGCTATATCATGATTCTTTGAGAGAGAGTCCTCCTTCTATTCAGCAACAACCAAGGAAAAAGGCCACTCTCCTCCTCCCATAGGAACTTGGAAGATCGATTTTCTCTCCACCAAGAAAGGGGGTCTACAATGAGTGCTTCCTCAGTCACTCATTTTCTTTGCAACCTTGTTTATCAGCTTGGTTTGAAAATGATTCCCAACAAATTCTTGTAACCAAAACAAATTTGTCTCTTCAGAACCAGAGAGTTGCACATGCTCTCCCTCCTCTAAAAATGGTCACCAAACCCATTCCCATTGCATCCTCTCCCTCTTCCCACAAATTTCCCTTATTTTCTTTCCTTCCTTAGCAATATTTCATGGGTCCCAATCCCCATTTTGTGGTCATGTCAAGATTTCTTTTTTCAGATGGGTACTCTTCCCATCTCCTCAATGATTCTTGAGGAGGACTTCCCAACTACCATCCTAACTGGTAATTTTTGTTTTCCAGGTTAGAGGAATGTTTTGGGTCTGAATAATTTAAATCCAGTAGAGTACTGGTTTGGTAGGGGTCATCTCAATCATTGTTGGTTCTACTCACCATCTCTCTCATGCATCATGATCTACCTTGGCGAACCCCTTCAACAGTTATGAAACACTTTCCATTTTATTTAGTAACAGAAATATATACATCACCTTTTATAAAAAAAAGGTTCATCAATTCCAACATCCACGCATGTTCAGTCTACCCATAGTATTTTAGTAGGTTATAGTTATATTTACAAGTTGGGGGAAACAGGGGTATTACAATCCCCTCCCCCTTAAAGAAACTTCATCTTCGATGTTCTACCTACTGATGTGCTCTGTATGTAAAACAATAAACAAAAATGGGTATGCATATTACATGGCATCCTCCATTTCTCATGTAGCTTCATCTGTACCAAAGTGTTTCCACTACACCTTGACCTATGCAATGGTTCTATTCCTGAGTGGGATTTATTTCTTATCTATTATGAATTTTGACTCTGGTAGGAATTCTCCCTCTTCTTCCACCTGAATCACAAACCAATCAATTATATGATTAGAATCATGTACATATTTATTTAGTAATGAAACATGGAAAACATTATGTGCCTTCACTATGGGAGGAAGTGCTAGCCTATATTCTATAAGTACCACTCTATCAAAAATTTCAAAGGGTCTACAATACCGAGGTGCTATCTTGGCACAAGCTCCCATTCTCAAGGAATTTTTTCTAGGCCTGTTATCCCCTATCCTAGGGATAATTAAGGATATTATGTCTTGAGACCCACATGTCCTAGACCTGGAGTATCGAGAGACATATGACTTGAGCTTGGCCCTGGAGGGCCCATCATTTTGTCAGTGTGTCCTATCTATTAGCAGCAACATCCATCCCATCGGCAAGATTCTGAAGTAGAAGTGGGTATTTCTCCATGAGATAATGAGTCTGAGTATCATGGTATGTGTCACTCTAATTTCCAAATAATTTTAATACGTGCACTGAACTCTCTTTTTTTCATGACATTTTCTTGGAAATTATACCCTTTAACTTGTTCATACCTAGGGGGGGTGACAGAGTGCCCTAGTAAGTTGTTTCCCTTAGGGATGAGTTGCCACTAGGTGAGCCTATGAAATTTCATCGTCCATTCCTTCCATACTTACCATTTTTCATCATTGTCCCTCTCATCTTCCCCTACCTTGGTTCAGGCATTGGGTTTTCCAAGCTAGTAAGGGTTGTATCTTGCCTTGTGGGAAGAAGGGGCTAAAGGACCGGAGGGTAAAAGTAGCTAGAAAAAGTTGAAATTCAAAATGAAACCTTGATATTCTTCACCCATGGATTCCCAAGAAAGAAATAAATGGTTTCTCAGTAAGAAAAGGTGACCCGTAAAATAAAATAAAAAAATAAATATCTAGTTGGTGGACAGGAGGTCTCATCATGAGCCGATCTATTAGGTCCATGGGCATGTAGTAGTATGACACTACCATCTATCCGGTCACCAAAACAAGGTAGTGGCTCTTGGTGGCATAGCGAAGAGAAAGGGGGTCTCATCACAATCCAACCTTCTCATTTCCATGAAGTTATTGTGGGTAACGTTGTCACCACTAATGATCCGAAAAAAGATATTTTAAATGACAATGGTTGAGTTATTGATGCATGTGTTTATTAACCATTTTAGGAAACTAAATGAAAGAGAAAGAAGTATAGAATAATCATAATAGACATATGCACATATACATATCTTAAATAAATCATAAACAACAACAAACCATAAACACCAATGTGATAACAGAGTTTGGCAATCTCGCCTACGTCTCTGGGCCTTTGTCTCAGTGGGTGAGGCTTTCTTATTTATGTTAAAATATTTAAAATGTCAACACAGTAGTGCCAAAGGTTACAAACCTAATATGGTCTTGTTGTACCAGATCTCTAGAACTCAACAGAATAAACGACACTCAAATCGGATGACCGACACTCCCAGAAATGGCCCGCAAATGTGCGCTCCTCAACAACTTCCCTACATAAAAATGGCTTTGTCTTGGAAAATATTCAGCATAAACATGTTTTGAATGTCCTCTCCTGGCCTCAATAAGGCATGGTTTATATATATCTGAAGTTGCTAACCATATCCCAACTTCCCCCCAAGATCTATCCTCAAAAAGGGCCCAATATCTCCCAATAATGACCAAAAACTCCAAAAACAGGCCTATAATCCATAAAAAAATCACTATTCCAAAGTTTAAAAAACCACTCTATAACAAATATTGGACCAAGACCCTCTAGTATAGGCATTCTCCCCCTCTACAAGGTCACATTGGCTCATATGGCCAAGCACCATCCCCCTAGGGGCTGCGCGCCACCCCTTACCTCTGAAGCATCAGTCACATGTCAACGTGCCATAGAACCGAATCCCAAACAGTGCGCCTCGCCTCTGGTCTTTACCCTTGACTCACATGGCTCAAATCCCCTGGTGATTAAGCCCTATCCCGTGGCCCCCACACTTATTGTTTACACATCAGACATATGAGATACGCACAGGACCGAGATTCTGAGGCTGAAATGTAACCGCGCGCTATGGTATTCTCCGGTCGCATGGTAGTGGAAATGTGGTATTCTCCTAGCCCCAACCCGAACCTCAACCAATCAACACATACCTTCAAAATTAAATATTAAGTTTGAAATTAAGGGCTAAGAAACACATGGTGGGCGGGTTGGTGTGCCCGACCCTGCCAAGTCATTTTCCGGTGGAGAGGTCTCAAGTTCAAACCTCATGAACTCCAAAAAAATTTGCAAAGAAATTAGCCAATGCCTGGGTGCCATGTGGCAGCCCATGTCTAGGCCACGTGGCATTGTTCCATATGCTAAGATATCTTCCACTTTTCATCATGTGATTGGACCACGTATGTTACCTAATCAACAAGCTTTCCCAATCACCATCTACCATGTGTTGTACATACACCGTACGGGCATGCCATGTGTCACCTTTGTAGTGGTGACATGTGTCACTCCTGGATTGGTCCACCTATACCTTCCTAACACATCATCCGTCCATACACCCAGTCATCCTACCATGTCAGTTGTATGGACCCTGCCAGATCAACACCACCTGTGCCTTCCATGTCAATTGTATGGTCATATGGCATGTACAGTCAATTGCCACGTGGCACTGTACAGACTGTACAGTCATCATTGTTTTTGCTTGTTTAGCAAAAACAAATAGATCACCATATCAGGAGCATATGAAGTTCGTTTTATCCCATTCAAGTTGTGTTGTGTTCGTATCGACGAGGCCTATGCACACATCTGTTTTGAATCCATTCTGAGAACTTTGATGTTTAGGATTTTTTTAGCCCCATCAAGCTCCTGGATGTGATACTGGATCAACTGGTCACCATGCCAAGACAATGTTCCCCATCTCTTCTCTTGAAAAGAAAAATCAATAATACAAAGAATAAAAGACATTGAATGGGCTAGTAAAAAATAACATCCATGACAAGGTGCAACTCACCCTCTACAGAGGCACCCACACGTAAGACTTGCATTTCCCTGTTATCACTTCACCCCTTGCCCAAAAATTCCCTACACCATTTCATACACCTACATGATCTAGATTGGTCTTCACATGGAAAACACCCTAAACTTGAGGAGGATTATCCCAATAGGACATCCTAAGACCCTCTCCAAACCTGGCTTGTTAAATTGCATAATGTCTTTGAGCATTTGTTTAGGTAAAGGGGGGTTTCATGCACATGTTTGGGTAATTTGATTATTAGATATGATTGACATGGCTATGATCCCTGTGACGTATGGGCCCATGGAGGGCGTACTTGTTTTTTTTGTAGGACCATTCCCGGTAGACAAGTACATATGGGGAGATGATTATCTTGGACATCCATGTGGCTAAAATCCCACCAGATGGATGTTGTGACCCCAGCTAGGGGTAGAGAGACACCATGGGCTTGCACCAGAGAAAAAGAAGGGTGTTCCACTAGAGACAATTTGGTAGGCCTAGACCTAGAGGGATCTTGTGCTCCCCCCTGAACGTTGGCCTTGGGAGGCCCATGAGTACATCACCCTTATGACCCTAGGCATCACCCAACATCATATGGACATGATGGAGGCAGTTGTGTGCTAGGTGGCACATGTGGCATCATATGGAGGCCTTGGAAGGCCTAATTTTTTTCTCATGGAGCTTGAAGTCCCACTTATGAGGCCCAACATCACCGTAGGAGGGCATGGCATCACCTCTATTGCACATTTCAGGGTTTAATTCTTTGAATTTATGTAAAAACTGGATTTTTGATGTAATTTGGCCATGTTGACCTTTTCTTACCTAAATTATAATTAAATGTCATTATCATTGTAAAAATAAGGGATAAATATATTTTATTTTTTATCATCTTTCACACACACAAGTGTGAGGTCTGAAATTTGGCCCTCTTTAAGGGTATTTGGCTGAAATTAAGTGGTGCGCAACTTCTTGGAGAGGCTATTCTTGGTGTATTTTGGCATTTTTTCATGGTGAAAAGTCTTCAAATAGGGTTTGTTGCTAGATTAGTCTTGATGAAGTAATTAAATATGCAATTCTTCATTTTATTTTGAATGGTTATGGTAAATTTTCTTGTTCATTTCTAAGATCATGAAATTTCTAGTTTGAAACCCTAGGAGAGAAGCATATGTTACTATCATTTTCCTTAAAAATTTTCACCTACTTGAAATTGTTAGAGGACATATCTTTTGAAGAGTGCACTAGGGACCTAACTTTGTAGCAATATAGTAGCATTACTTCATTAGTGTCACATATTTTATTTCAAACTTAATCTAAGGAAGAAGGAAATCGCTAGGGCCTAAGGTTACTTACTTTCTAGCAATATTTCCTTATAGGGTTTAGACATTGAGGCCTTAGGTTAGTAACACTTCAATCATATCACCCATCCCTTTAGATTATCTATTATAATTTTTTTTTCTTGTAAGAGTTGATGTTGCTAACCTTGACTCCAATACCCTAAAAGGCACTAGTCCACTCCTTACAAGTGATTGATTGACCAAACAACTCTTAAACCATCTTCCCTAAGACTTTTACTAACTCCTACTAACTTTAAAATAGACTAACTCGCTAACTAATTTTCTATTGTTGAAAAATATTGCTACAACCATCTATAACAGCAACAAATTCATCCTAAAAGAAATATTAAAATATGATTAGACATTTCCATAATTGCTTCTGACAATTATTATCATTGTCAATTTAAGGCTATTATTTATTGTCATTTTTGAAGCATTACTAAGGCATAATTGTCGTAGTTGTTTCTAAATATTCATTGCTTTTATAAATATTTATATTGCTTCAATTCTATATCAGCTTTTTTATCTTTCAGAACTTTATGGTTTTATGAAGAATTGACATCATATTGTACTTGCAAATTGCATTTCCTTTCTACTTGTTGTCTTGTTCTGGGTAGGTACATTTAATTTATATTTTGATTCATCTCAATAAAACCTTGGAAATTTTGATCAGAGTGACCTATGATAGGGGTGGGACTTTATTATAGCTTTTACCTTAGCCTTCTCAAACCCCCAGGTCATTAGGGCTGTCTCCCCTAGGGTACTATGATATAATCCTAAAGAGAAAGAGGTTTCCTATTAAGGTGACAACGATAGGTTATCCTCCTTGTTACACTAATTTAGTATCCACTTGCATTTGGATTTGGGAAAGTACAAATTGCGCGATAACATTTTGGCGTCATTGTCAGGGAACACTGAGTCAATATTCCTCAACGACACTCTTTTGATAAGCCTTTATCCAAAATCCTTTTTTTCACAAAGCTTACCTAGCGAATCCATTGAGGGTGATTCCCTCATACCTTTGATAATACTTAAGAGGATATCTAGCAACTCCGCTAACATTTTCCAAGGTGCCACCTTACTCTCAATTCTATGATATTTCCAAGTTATGTGATCATGGTTCCCTGGGAACAAGTGTATCTGACTATTGATTTCAAAAAATTTCAAGGATACCCACATTATTTTGATACAAAATGGTTAAAGAACTCTCCAATCTTTGGTGGCCTCCCAATTACTCACATTGTAGAATTCTTGAAGTATATAAGTGAGATAGAATTGGGAGGGGAGGATGCTCTGGTAAAATTGTTCATACTTTCTCTGCCATCTTTTTTTCAAGATTGGTTTAATATTTGTTGCGAAGATAGGGGTATATCATATTTTGTAGACCTCATCAGTAGGTTTATTGAGTTTGTGAAACCACAATGCCTGACATATGAAGATTCCCTTTAGAATCTCGTCGTAGCCCTGGAGGATGAAGAATTCACCACTGAGATTGTGGAAGATCTCAGAGATGTGTACCATACTCGATACCAAGAACCCTATGATAAAGAAGGAGAAATTTATGAAGAAACATTTCAACCCCTTGAAGAGGAGAAATATTTTTCCCATGATTCCATAGAATGAAGTGAAGACTTAACTATAAAAATGAATTATGAGGATGAAGCACTAGTAACTGCTCCTCCATCCGATGAAGCTCTCCAAGATCCTATCTCTCCTGCACAAGATGAAGATAATGAGGTGAGTCATTTTCCATTCCATTTTTCTGATGACGCTTGATTCTATGATCCAAAAGGTGAAGAAGTAAATAAACCCTTGGAAGATATAGGTCCTTCATTTTCTGATGAAGATATGATTAAAGAGATGATTTTTGGGGATGATGTACTAGACCCTCTTGTTGATTTTTCATAAGCATTAGGTTAAGAATGAACTTCATGCTTAACATAATGCTTGTGAAAAATAAACATGGTATCAGAGCATAGGTCATGAAAGAACCCATTGCACAAGCATCTACCAAGTCTCATCCTTTACCATTCATTCCTACTCTCCTGCAGAATCGTACAACCCTCCTAGGTTTTTCAGAAAATCTGTACGACCCTCCTATTTTAGGTGTTTCATCTCCTTGGAACTTGGACATTGGGGATATTCTTGGCATAGAAGATTATGGTCTCTTCCAACACATCTCTATAAGCTCTCAAAATGAAATTCTGAGAAATTTTGATTTTTAGACCTACGGTTTCTAGGGTGCCGAAATTTCCTGCAGAATATTATTCCAGAATTTGAAGAAACAAATCAAATGAAGAAGAGAAATTTGGTAGAATATGTTAGTCTCTAATTTTGTCTTGGTTTAGTGAGAAAACCTTATTCTAAACCCTTCTTACCTACACTTCAATTTATGTTTCCAGTTGATTTCGTTCTTTGTTTTTAGTGTCTTATGGTTTGCATTTTAGTTTTTGAACAGTTTATTCAAGTTTGAAATTGAAAGACATGTTTTTTAAACGAGGTGTCACCCTATATGCCTGTTTGAACTTCATAAATTCAATTTTTTCTAAGTCATTAATAGCGCTATGGGAATAAGGCTATTCCCGTAGTTCCAAAATAATCATGCCTTGATACGTGCCTGTCATCCAGATTTCGTTATGATGACACGAATTGTGGTCTAAGAGTTCGCATGTGTCCAAAATAGATTGGAATCATTTACTGATTCAAACCGTTTCATAATCCAATTTCTTTGTACCCACGAAGGTATCATTTTAAAATTGCCCAATTCTCAATGATCATTATATTATACCTATCTGATTTCCCTGAATTTAAGCGCATGTATTTGCTCAGAGGAACGTTACACACTAACAGATTGCAGGTGGCAAATTCGGAAAACGAGGGTGCTAGTTACAGAAGCCTTGGAGTTGGCTCATGCAATTTTTAAACCCTAACACACAATCAAACAAGCAACGCACAAGACAATTTTGTTGAGCACCGAGTCACATGGAAGAAGAGACCATATGTTGTTAATGTTTCTGCCAGGTGTCAGAATAATTTCTAGGTATTCAAAAGGGATTGAATGTAACACTTAGTTTATGCTACGAAGAGAGCATATTTGAGTCTAGTCAATAAGAAATAAGTGTTTTCAGTCAATTACCAGAAGGTCGTAAGAAGGAAATTCACTAGGGCGGTGGATTTGTTTGGATTGATTTTAAATATTCTGGCAGAGCACAGGAGATCCAAGTTCATGGTCGATGAAATATGAGTTAGGTGCAGCGGCTCGTAAAATCAATACCTATGTTGGAAGAATTTCTAAAGCCTATGCCCGATCATCCAGTTTTTGTAGAGCTTAGTACTTCATATAGTATTGAAAATTTAGAAAGTTATTCGCAGATTTCAAAGGATTTTATCAAATTCAAAGGGAAAAATCCAAAAATGCATGAACAGAGCAAGGTAAAAGAAACTACTTCTCAATTAATTGTTCGAAACATGGGAATATAATTGTTATGGGTTATGGTTTTGGAAGCCATATATTCATGCTATGATCAAATACAATATGAAAGCAGAATGAGAGGGCGCAGTCAAATTTTATACTTTGAGGATCGATGTTAAACTTCATTCCAGAATCCTGGACAAAGGATTTTCTTATGACTATGAAGTGATCAAATTAGTTAGTGATATGAAAGTAGCAAGTCAAGATCAAAGAGTAGCTAAAGGACACCTGACAGCAGTAATCTTGTAGCCAACAATAAACCCCATCAATTCAACATACAAATCCAATAGTTAAACATTGAAAATTTCATCGAAGGATTTGATCAATCTAAATCAACATATTCAGGCAACAACTAGAGTGACAGATTTTATGGAGGAAGCAGAGCACATGCCAGTTCGAGATTAAAGAAGAATGTTGCTATTAAAAGGAAAAAAGAGAATATGTCATAGAGATATAAGACCATTATGAAGATGTAAAATCATATATCAAACGAAATACAAGAATGTCCCCAGTACATAAAGAATCATTAAAAGAAAAACTAGAAAAGCTACAGGAAATACTCTGTTTTTTTACTTGTTATAGTCTTTATCTTCAAGAGAGGTTACAGAATAGTTGGAGAGGAATTTGATGAAACCAAAAGAGGTTTTTGTTGGGAACATGCCCATTCACAAAAAACTCTCTCAGGTTTTACACAACAATCACAATTTAAAATATTCGAAGAGATATTTGAGGGCTAATTTTCTGATAAAGCTACAGGAAATACTTTGTTATTTTTACATGTTTTAGTCTTCGTCTTCAAGACAGGTTGCAGAATAGTTGGAGATGAATTTGATGAAACCAAAAGAGGTTTTTGTTTGGAAAATTCCCCTTCACAAAAACCTCTCTCTTTTTTTACACATCTATCACCATTTAAGAGATACGAAGATCTCTTTGAGGGATAATGTTCTGATAAAGCTACAGGAAATACTCTGTTATTTTTACCTGTTTTAGTCTTCTTCAAGAGAGAGGTTGAAGAACAGAGAGGTATTTCCTCAACTCCTTCAAGTGGATTCTTATGATATGTTGTTACATGTGATTAAGGAGGAAAATCAAGAGGCTGATCATAAAGAACAGATATATGAGGAAGCATATGGCAATGTTAGATTTGATCAATAGGTTTATGAGAACATTATGCCCATTTTTCATGTACAATGAGAACCAATATATGGAAGTATCAAGCAGCAAGCAGAGTAATTATTTTCAGTTATCAATCTACTTCTTTCTATGATCTAGTAGCCATTTATGTGGATTTATGTTTCTCAGAAAATTTCAGCCTTGCTATCTTTGGAATTAAATCAAATGAGGGTTGTAGGTATGTGTTACAAATTAAAATTATGTTACACATAAAGAATTCTTCTTTGATTTCTATCTGCGTTGAAAGAGATTTGGTAAATTATTTGATGTTATCGTGGATTCTTTGGAAACATGATGTCACATGATGGGCTAGTTTTTATTGGTTAGAAGTAGGAGTAGATAGAATAATAAGCTCTCCATCGAATATGAGATTCTTTTTAGTCTGTTGGTTTGCAGCAGAAAATTTGGTTTCAATTTTGAAATAAAGATTCCATACCCAATGCATATAAGGCACTATTGGCAGGGGAAGTTTGGCTTCAAATGAGTAGTAGAGTTTTAGAAGTTTGGGCCAGATTTGAATGACATTGGTTGACTCCATAACCCAATGGACTAGGCACAACACAGAAGAATGTGAATGTTTGCAGAGACAAAGTTTGCAGGGTACGTTGCATGGATGCATAGAGGAAAAGGCACAGTGGTCTTCTTGTTCTTGATGCCTCATGGGGAGAGCATGATCCCCCAGAAGGAGCCAATGTTAGTCTTTAAGTTTGTCTTGGTTTAGTGAGAAAACCTTATTCTAAACCCTTCTTACCTACACTTCAATTTCTGTTTCCAGTTGATTTCGTTCTTTGTTTTTAGTGTCTTATGGTTTGCATTTCAGTTTTTGAATAGTTTATTCAAGTTTGAAATTGAAAGACATGTTTTTTAAATGAGGTGTCACCCTATATGCCTGTTTGAAATTCATAAATTCAAATTTTTCTAAGTCATTAATAGCGCTACGTGAATAAGGCTATTCCCGTAGCGCCAAAATAATCATGCCTTGATACGCGCCTGTCATCTAGATTTTGTTATGATGACACGAATTGTGGTCTGAGAGTTTGCATGTGTCCACAATAGCTTGGAATCATTTACTGATTCAAACAATTTCATAATCCGATTGCTTTGTACCCACAAAGGTCTCATTTTAAAATCACCCAATTCTCAACGATCATTATATTATACCTGTCTAATTTCGCTGAATTTAGGCGCAGGTATTTGCTCAGAGTAACGTTATACACTAACAGATTGCAGGTGGTAAATTCGGAACCCGAGGGTGCTAGTTACAGAAGCCTTGGAGCTGGCTCATGAAATTTTTAAACCCTAACACACAATCAAACAAGCAATGCACAAGACAATTTTGTTGAGCACCGAGTCACATGGAAGAAGAGACCATATGTTGTTAATGTTTCTGCCAGGTGTCAGAATAATTTCTAGGTATTCAAAAGGGATTGAATGTAACACTTAGTTTATGCCATGAAGAGAGCATCTTTGAGTCTAGTCGATAAGAAATAAGTGTTTTCAGTCAATTACCAGAGGGTCGCAAGAAGGAAATTCACTAGGGCGGTGGATTTGTTTGGATTGATTTTAAATATTCTGGCAGAGCATAGGAGATCCAAGTTCATGGTTGATGAAATCTGAGTTAGGTGCAGCTGCTCATAAAATCAATACCTATGTTGGAAGAATTTCTAAAGCCTATGCTTGATCGCCCAGTTGTTGCAGATCTTAGTACTTCAAATAGTATTGAAAATTTAGAAAGTTATTCCCAAATTTCAAAGGATTTTATCAAATTCAAAGGGAAAAATCCAAAAATGCATGAACAGAGCAAGGTAAAAGAAACTACTTCTCAATTAATTTTTCGAAACATGGGAATATAATTGTTATGGGTTATGGTTTTGGAAGCCATATATTCATGCTATGATCAAATACAATATGAAAGCAGAATGAGAGGGCCCAGTCAAATTTTATACTTTGAGGATCGATGTTAAACTTCATTCCAGAATCCTAGACAAAGGATTTTCTTATGACTATGAAGTGATCAAATTAGTTAGTGATATGAATGTAGCAAGTCAATGTATTTCTAGGAGATCAACAAGCAATGATCAACTCTAGATTTCGATGCAGCTTTTGAGGGGTAATCAACAGCCTCAAGATCAAAGAGTAGCTAAAGGACACCTGACAGCAGTAATCTTCTAGCAAACAATAGACCCCAGCAATTCAACATATAAATCCAATAGTTAAACATTGAAAATTTCATCGAAGGATTTGATCAATCTAAATCAACATTTTCAGGCAACAGCTCGAGTGACAGATTTTATCGAGGAAGCAGAGCACATGCCAGTTCGAGATTAAAGAAGAATGTTGTTGTTAAAAGGAAAAAAGAGAAGATTTCATAGCGATAGAAGACCATTCTGAAGATGTAAAAGTAGATATCAAACAAAATACAAGAATGTCCCCAGTACATAAAGAATCATTAAAAGAAAAACCAGAAAAGCTACAGGAAATACTCTGTTTTTTACCTGTTATAGTCTTTATCTTCAAGAGAGGTTACAGAACAGTTGGAGAGGAATTTGATGAAACCAAAAGAGGTTTTTGTTGGTAACATGCCCCTTCACAAAAAACTCTCTCAGTTTTTACACAGCAATCACATTTTAAAATATTTGAAGAGATATTTGAGGGCTAATTTTCTGATAAAGCTACAGGAAATACTCTGTTTTTTTTTCATGTTTTAGTCTTCTTCTTCAAGAGAGGTTGCAGAACAGCTGAAGATGAATTTGATGAAACCAAAACAGGTTTTTGTTGGGAACATGCCCCTTCACAAAAAATTCTCTCCATTGTTACACATCTATCACCATTTAAGAGATATGAAGAGCTCTTTGAGGGATAATTTTCTAATAAAGATACAGGAAATACTCTGTTATTTTTACTTGTTTTAGTCTTCTTCAAGAGAGAGGTTGCAGAACAGATGGAAATGAATTTGATGAAACCAAAAGAGGTTTTTTTTGGGAACATGCCCCTTCATAGAAACCTCTCTCAGGTTTTACACAACTATCACCATTTAAGAGATACGAAGATATTGTTGGACCCTATTTTTCAGGAATTTACCAGATTTGTTTTCCTGAAAAATCTCATGGAAAACAGTTGACAAGCCACCTCATCAATTCGAATTAGAGACCAGATTGGATATTCTCCTTGATTATTTGAAACAAGAAACTAAATATGGATGAGGAGGTTTTCCGATCCATTTTTTTTGGATCTTGATAACTATGTATTGTTTCTATATAAACTCTGTAGAATGAGAAGTGAGAGGGGGGAAAATTGGAAATCCAAGGGACCTTTTTGTGAAGCTCACTGTAAAGGAATTTATGTTCAATTTGAAACTTAATAGAAAAGGTATATGGATGGTTAGACCCTCTTTTTCTACTCTGTTATTTCTTTCTTCATGCTTGAATTCATTATTCAGATTGCAATTCTTTTTTGATTCTTGACTGTTAATTTATACAGTGAAAATTTTACTATAGAGATAATTTTTCAAGTTTTGATACCAAGCTGATAGTCTTGTTTCTTTATGATATTATGAGACAAGAATTCTTGTGAAGTTGACAAATTGAAGGCTTCACCTTCCTTTTTCTTAATTGGTTTAATCCATCTTTGTGTCCACCTTTTATTCATTCAATGGGATATACTTTGTTCTAACCTTGATTTTCATGTTATGTTGTTACCTTGAAACCAATTTCCAACCACCTTACTCAAAAAAACAAATTATAAAACCCTCAAAACACTTTTGAAATAAATCAATGATGCCCTAGCTTGCCCTTACCAGTCAAGTGCAACTTTAGAGACTGACATTTTTTGCGTCGTTGCTGGGGACGAAGACACGAAGTATTTATCCCTGGGAGAATGAAAATGATCAGATCCTCTTCTTGATGGTGAACAGGAAGGGGACAGATACATGACTATAGATATTTCACCATGGCGACTCCACTGTCTAAAGATTAATAGGTGACTCCACTGGATCCAAGCATGGAAGCCATTTTGGCTCAAAGGTTTTCTTTTTATGATTTTTCAGATGTCATTGGTTTTTCAAACCCAATTCCTAGCAGAGTTGAATGGGAAGGTACACTTCCTACATTTAAAGGCAAAGATTGGGAGGTTCCAGTTGAGCATCTGCTATATTTTCATGAGTTTATTCATGAACATTAGATTGTGCATGAGGATGTCAATATCAATCTTTTCAGATACACATTGAAGGGAGCAACCCTTGACTGGTGCGGATCTCTTCCAACTTCAAGTATTAACTCATTGGCAAGTTTTCATAATGCTTTCAATATATTTTGTAAAGAAGAATTTTCCGCTGAAAGTATTTTTGAAAATTGTTGTGATGAATTTGATAAGCATATTCAGTAGAAAGCAAATGTTTCTTCTGATTGCAAGAATGAAAATCATGTTGTTGAGCAAGATTTTCCAAATCTAATTGATAATAGGAAAGATGACTGCATAGTTGTGAATGCATTAGATTTTGTTTCTAATGCACCTGTTGTCTTAGATCTGAATGAAAAAATAGTTGAAGAAGAGGTCTTTCCTCAACTCCTTCAAGTGGATTCTTATGATATGTTGTTACATGTGATTAAGGAGGAAAATCAAGAGGTTGCTCATAAAGAACAGATATATGAGGAAGAATATGGCAATGTTAGATTTGATCAACAGGTTTATGAGAACATTATGCCCATTTTTCATGTACAGTCAGAACCAGTATATGGAAGTATCAAGCAGCAAGCAGAGGTAACCATTTTTAGTTATCAATCTACTTCTCTCTATGATATAGTAGTCATTTATGTGGATTTATGTTTCTCAGAAGATTCCAGCCTTGCTATCTTTGGAATTAAATCAGATGAGGGTTGTAGGTATGTGTTACAAATTAAAATTATGTTAAACATAAAGAATTCTTCTCTGATTTCTATCTGCGTTGAAAGAACTTTGGTAAATGATTTGATGTTATCGTGGCTTCATTGGAAGCATAATATCACATGATGAGCCAGTTTTTATTGGTTAGAAGTAGGAATAGATAGAAGAATAAGCTCACCATCAAATATGAGATTCTTTTTAGTTTTTTGGTTTGCAGCAGAAAATTTGGTTTAAGTTTTGAAATAAAGACTCCATGCCCAATGCATATAAGGCATTATTGGCAGGGGAAGTTTGGCTTCAAATGAGGAGAAAATTTGCATAAGTTTGGGCTAGATTTGAATGACATTGGCTGACTCCATAACCCAATGGACTAGGCACAACACAGAAGAATGTGAATGTTTGCAGAGACAAAGTTTGCAGGGTACGTTGCATGGATGCATAAAGGAAAAGGCACAGTGGTCTGCTTTTTCTTGATGCCTCACGGGGAGAGCATCATCCCCCAGAATGAGCCAATGTTAGTCTCTAATTTTGTCTTGGTTTAGTGAGAAAACCTTATTCTAAACCCTTCTTACCTACACTTCAATTTCTGTTTCCAGTTGATTTTGTTCTTTGTTTTTAGTGTCTTATGGTTTGCATTTCAGTTTTTGAATATTTTATTCAAGTTTGAAATTGAAAGACATGTTTTTAAACGAGGTGTCACCCTATATGCCTGTTTGAACTTCATAAATTCAAATTTTGCTAAGTCATTAATAGCGCTACGGGAATAAGGCTATTCCAGTAGCACCAAAATAATCATGCCTTGATACGCGCCTGTCATCCAGATTTCGTTATGATGACACAAATTGTGGTCTAAGAGTTCGCATGTGTCCACAATAGCTTGAAATCATTTACTAATTCAAACCGTTTCATAATTCGATTGCTTTGTACCCACGAAGGTCTCATTTTAAAATCGCCCAATTCTCAATGATCATTATATTATACCTGTCTGATTTCTCTGAATTTAGGCGCAAGTATTTGCTCAGAGGAACGTTATACACTAACAGATTGCAGGTGGAAAATTAGGAACCCAAGGGTGCTAGTTACAGAAGCCTTGGAGCTGGCTCATTGATCTGAAATTTTTACTTGATCTTTAACCATTACTTGCATGTGAATTTCTTAATTGTTAACCATCTTTATGAATGAAAAATTAAAGAAATTGCATCACACATAAACATGTAAGCATACTATCTAAGAACAAGAATTGGTAATGGAGTTCACCAGACTTCCTGGCTACCTCTCCGGGCCACTTTCCAAATGGGAAGGCTGATAGATTAAGTATTCAAATGCTTACAAAGTGACTTTTGATTTATGTCTGTCATATACAATATCAGACTTCAACAACAGCTGGAAGATGAAATTATGAGAGTTTTAAGTATGAACATGGATACCTTTCCATGTATCTGGAAGATTCTGTGAGCACTTTTCTGTCTGGATGCCTGAATGCAAAAACTGAAGCTGGATCTGGAATCCTTGCGAAAACTTGAGACTTTTGAGTATAAACTCGATATATTTCTGAAACTGGACTCTGAATGCCCTTCCTGGCACAATTCTCAAATCTGCCCTGATTGTACAGTCCGTACGGCCTCGGGATGCATGCCAATTCTGAACCACCTCGAATTGCATGCAAAAACCACCTCAGTCTGCGTGCAAATTCACTTCAATCACTATGTAGATTCACCTCGATCTATGTGCCTATCTCTGCCCACATCAAAACTCTTTCTTCCCCCTCAGGATGCATGTAAAAGCCTCATTTAAATAATAAACAATAATAGTTTTGGGGGTGCGAGCTATGAGCCACGCGCCCTCCAAAATCGATGAATTTCGGCAACTTTTAAGGATTACGCACCATTACATTCCACTTTGTGGTTATAATGGTTGGGGAAGTCCCGGGGTCAAACCCGCGAGCTTCTCCTCTATACACATATATGCGCGCGATTTTTGGATTATATATGACATATCCCATGGTTTATGGCTTTAATATAGTTGGCGCGATTTTTGGTGTTATATATATATATATATATATATATATATGGTGACACATATATATGAAATATATGCGCGTGTTTTGACATATGGTATAAATATATGTTATGTTTTGTATAATGTGGGTTTTTCCATAGTATTACATATGGTTTATAACATTATAACATGGGTTTATTACATTTGAATGGTTTTTAATATATGTTTTGGCGCACCATATGATATGGTTTATATATATTGGATCTACACTATGGTTTTTAATACCAAGGGGGCCTCGGAGTTGGAATGGGCCCTTGACCACCCCTTTTTTTTATCAAACCAAAACATATTTAATCTCCTCTTTTTAACCATTTTTAAACCATTTCTAACCATATTCCACCAATTTTGACGGAACTTTATGTTCATATCTTTGTCATCTGGAGGTCATTTTCCCTGAAATGAACGTCACCGGAACGTTATTGACGAGTTATTCCACTTTGTAAGCATTACTTGGCCATTTGAATACTTTAACTCTATCAAATTTTGAGATGATCCACCTGGATCACTCATGCAATTTTTAAACCCTAACACACAATCAAACAAGCAACGCACAAGACAATTTTGTTGAGCACCGAGTCACATGAAAGAAGAGACCATATGTTGTTAATGTTTCTGCCAGGTGTAAGAATAATTTATAGGTATTCAAAAGGGATTGAAAGTAACACTTAGTTTATTCCATGAAGAGAGCATCTTTGATTCTAGTCGATAAGAAAGAAGTGTTTTCAGTAAATTACCAGAGGGTCGTAAGAAGGAAATTCACCAGGGCAGTGGATTTGTTCGCATTGATTTTAAATATTCTGGCAGAGCACAGGAGATCCAAGTTCATGGTCGATGAAATCTGAGTTAGGTGCAGCTGCTCATAAAATCAATACCTATGTTGGAAGAATTTCTAAAGCCTATGCTCGATCGCCCAGTTGTTGCAGAGCTTAGTACTTCAAATAGTATTGAAAAGTTAGAAATTTATTCCCAGATTTCAAAGGATTTTATCAAATTCAAAGGGAAAAATCCAGAAATGCATGAACATAGCAAGGTAAACGAAACTACTTCTCAATTAATTGTTCGAAACATGGGAATATAATTGTTATGGGTTATGGTTTTGGAAGCCATATATTCATGCTATGATGAAATACAATATGAAAGAAGAATGAGAGGGCCCAGTCAAATTTTATACTTTGAGGATCGATGTTAAACTTCATTCCAGAATGATGGACAAAGGATTTTCTTATGACTATGAAGTGATCAAATTAGTTAGTGATATGAAAATAGCAAGTCAATGTATTTCCAGGAGATCAACAAGCAATGATCAACTCTATATTTTGATGCAGCTTTTGAGGGGTAATCAGCAGCCTCAAGATCAAAGAGTAGCTAAAGGACACCTGGTAGCAGTAATATTCTAGCCAACAATAGACCCCAACAATTCAACATACAAATCCAATAATTAAACAATGAAAATTTCATCGAAGGATTTGATCAATATAAATCAACATTTTCAGGCAACAACTCGAGTGACAGATTTTATCGAGGAAGCGGAGCACATGCCAATTCGAGATTAAAGAAGAATGTTGTTGTTAAAAGGAAAAAAGAGAAGATGTCATAGTGATATAATACCATTCTGAAGATGTAAAATCAGATATCAAACGAAATACAAGAATGTCCCCAATACATGAAGAATCATTAAAAGAAAAATTAGAAAAGCTACAGGAAATACTCTGTTTTTTACCTGTTATAGTCTTTATCTTCAAGAGAGGTTACAAAATAGCTGGAGAGGAATTTGATGAAACCAAAAGAGTTTTTTGTTGGGAACATGCCCCTTCACAAAAACCTCTCTCAGGTTTTACACAACAATCACATTTTAAAATATTCAAAGAGATATTTGAGGGCTAATTTTCTGATAAAGCTACAGGAAATACTCTGTTATTTTTACCTGTTTTAGTCTTCTTCTTCAAGAGAGGTTACAGAACAGCTGGAGATGAATTTCATGAAACCAAAGGAGGTTTTTGTTGGGAACATTCCCCTTCCTCTCTCCTTTTTTACATAGCTATCACCATTTAAGAGACACGAAGATCTCTTTGAGGGCTAATTTTCTGATAAAGCTACAAGAAATACTCTGTTATTTTTACCTGTTTTAGTCTTTTTCTTCAAGAGAGGTTGCAGAATAGATGGAAATGAATTTGATGAAACCAAAAGAGGTTTTTTTTGGGAACATGCCCCTTCACAAAAATCTCTCTCAGGTTTTACACAACTATCACCATTTAAGAGATACGAAAATATTATTGGACCCTATTTTTCAGGAATTTACCAGATTTGTTGTCCTGAAAAATCTAATGGACAACAGTTGACAAGCCACCTCATCAATTCGAATTGGAGATCAGATTGGATCTTCTCCTTGATTATTTGAAACAAGAAACTAAATATGGATGAGGAGGTTTTCAGATCCATTATTTTTGGATCTTGATAACTATGTATTGTTTCTATATAAACATTGTAGAATGAGAAGTGAGAGGGGGGAAAATTGGAAATCTAAGGGACCTTTTTGTGAAGCTCACTATAAAGTGATGCAGGAGCATATCCCACATCAAGTGAGCCAGCACGGATGAGAATGGACAGTTGGATGAGTGCAAGCACAAATTTTGAAATCACCTTGGAAGTTGTTGCGCGATCTTAAATGAGCCATTAAGATGAAGCGCACTTGTATATTGTAATCAGAGCTTGAGCCTTTAGCTCTCGTCCTTAGTAGGTAGATGGCATTTAAGGTAGTTAATGCAAGTAGGTAAAATTGAATGTGTAGATTAGATAGTTTAGGAGCGCAAGAGGGAAACGGGATATAGATACCCTCATTGTGCATTTGTAACATGATAAAAAGAAGCATTAGAGAAAGAGCATGCAGAGAGCTGTGAAGAACACCCATGTACAGATATTTGAATTAATAGAAAGAGTTTGATTCAAATTCATGGTTCCGTATTGTTCTTTGTGTGTTGATGCTGAGTGATGTGCTCATGAATGTTTTCTTCCTGTTATACATTTTCTTTATATGTTATGTATATGATTTCATGTTTGAGTTTGAAGTCTGAAGGGAAATGGGAATGAGTTTCAATTGTTTCTCTATTTGAGCCAAGAATTCCTGCAAGGAGTGCAGTTGAAGTGTCTGCAAGGAGTGCGTTGACAAAGGGCTCAGATAGGGTTACTTTTGTTCTCATTCATCTCAGGAGTGCAGTTGAGCACAGGAGCCATGCAAGGAGTGCGCAAGCCGAGTGAAGTTCAAGGTTGCGAACCTGAGCAAAAGTTGAAGGACTACTGCTGCAGGTGTGCACAGGGTCGAAGGAATTCAAAACTTAGACGTGTTTGAAGGGTGCCACAAGGAGTGCGTGCAAGGGTCTTGTCTAAGGCTCATAGTTACAAGGGAGCTCAGGAGGTATAGAACCTTTGAGTAATCGCAAAGAGAAGCACATGGAGTTTTTGTCGTGAAGTTTTTTAAATAGGCATTGCAAGTTTGCACACAGAAGGACGAGTTCCATGGAGGGACACTTAGTCATTCGCAGAAAATTGCCAAAGACGGACGGAGGGTTGAAATTCTCCGAGGAGGATTCGCGATACCCCGTGAGTCGTCATATCTCAAGGAGGTGCAGGGGAGATACTGCAGGGATTCCCGAGAGGTTAAAATCTCAGGTGGGATAGATTCATTGATCCAAGTCATTCAGAGTCGTTGGATCACTTGCGGAATCATCTATCGGGATTTCGTGAGGGAAGAGTCGAGGGTTTGGCAATGGGAATCGCGAAATCGCGAAACGCGATATCTCGATGACTAAGGATATTGTGTGGGGCCACAAGGGTTGGCGATGTGGATAGATGACCTAATATATCAGGGTTTCGCAGTGAGAACTTCTAAAACCATTACCTCAGGATTCGCGATACCGCAAAATCCGAAGTGTCGATAAGGTGAAGTGACGTGAAGGGTCAAACTCGCGCGTGCCTTGGAGTTTCTCCATATAGGGGTTCGGGAGTCGGTAAAGAGATTTGTTTGACATCATGAGTGACAAATTCACGATAGAGAAACCCCCAATAAGAGAAGGTCAGCATTGACTATCGTCGGATTTCGGTGATTCATGAGACCGACGCTCGACCTTTGGATTCGCAAAGTCATGAAGTCTGATCTCCCGATTTGTAAAGAAAGGGGGATCCCATGAAGAGTTCTATGGGTGCAGATTTCCCGTTAGGGAAATAGAGGAACATTAGATTTCTTCGAGCCGTGAGAAAGAGAAGATCCTGTGAGTAGACATGCTTGCGAGCACGTTCTGTGTCAGTTTGGTATTAGAGCACAAAAAGGTTCTTTGCTTTCTGTAGCAGAGAGAGAAGAGAATTATCCATGCCGCCAAGGAGAGATAGACATTCACCCGATCCAGAGGATAGGGAAATGCTGTGAAGAAGAGGCAGGCAGGTAACAGATCCATTCATGGAGAGATAGATGTGTGATCTGCGAGCTAGACTCGAAGACATGGAGACAACACAAAGATGCACAATCAATGCAGGGGATCTGAGTGATTCTGAAAGTGAGATTGAGGCTAAACGTGAAGAAGAAGTTGTAGCTAAAGATGCATCAAATGAACGTTTGATCAAAGCTATTGCAAGGATGGGTGCAAGAGAGAAGATGGACATTCCAGTTTACGAAGGAAATCTAGATGCAGAGGAGCTTCTAGACTAGATTAGAGCTCTGGATACTTACTTTGACTATGAAGATGTCGAAGAGGAAAAGAAAGTCAAGCATGTTGTCATGAGACTGAAGGGACATGCATCATTATGGTGGGATGAACTACAAGCTGACAGACGCTGCAAAGGCAAGCAAAAGATCAAAAGCTAGGATAGAATGATCGTGAAGATGAAGGCGAAATTCATCCCCAGGGATTATCAAATTACTTTGTTCAGGAGGATGCAGAACCTGAGACAGAAGCTGATGACAGTGAAAGAATACACTGAGGAATTCTATAAGTTGAACATCAGGGTAGGTCATCGAGAGAGCGATGATGAAAAAGTTGTCAGATACATGAATGGACTGATATATGATATCCAGGATGAGATGATCATGGTAACCATATGAACGGTGGAAGATGCTTATCAAATGTCTCTGAAAGCTGAGGAGAAGCTCAGCCGAAAACAAAGTCAGAGGGGCAGAGGAAAAAGTCATCCAAGAGGCAAATCAGTTGCCCAGGATAAGTATCAGAAGCCCAAGGAAGACTGGAAGAAGCCTCAGACACAAATTGAGGGAGGCAGAACCTCACAGCGAGGACAGCATAATGAGCAGAGAGGAGATTATGCTGACAACAACACTTTTCCTCGTACTAGAGGCAGAGGAAGAGGAAGAGGTGGAGTAATCACATGCTTCACATGTGGAAAGAATGGGCACAAGTCTTACAAGTGTTCAGAGAAAAAGAAGGACATTGGAGAAACTCACATCACCGAGGCACAGAGGTGGGATGTTGAGGCAGAAGACACTGAAGGCGAAAGATCGCTCATGATGCAAAAAGTCATTTTGACACCTGAGAAGGAGGTGGAGAATTCAGTCCAAAGGACCAGAATTTTCAGGACTTCTTGAAAGACCAAGGACAGGGTATGCAAGGTCATTGTAGACAGTGGTAGCATGGATAATCTCGTATCTACAGAGATGGTAGAGAAGTTGCAACTGGAGACGACTGATCATCCAAGCCCATACAGAGTTTCGTGGCTACAGAAAGGACATCAGGTAACTATCACTAAACAATGTTTAGTTGAATTCAAGGTAGGAGGATATAATGATAAGATATTATGTGATGTCATTCCTATGGATGTTTTTCATCTATTGTTGGGTAGACCATGGAAATATGACAAAAATGTGATTCATGATGGGCGAATGAACACATACACCCTGGAGAAGAATGGGAGGACACACATGTTGCTTCTGATCAAGGATAAGGAGGTGAAGCCGAAAGTAAGCAACACTGTACTTCTCATGAGTGGGAAGGAACTTCTTACAGAAGTTAAGAAGAAGGAGGATCCATAGTTCATTGTGGTTAGAAAGCCGAAGATTGTTCTGACTAGCCCAAGGGTGGATGATTTACCAAAGGAAATTCAGGAACTGCTGGGAGAGTTTGATGATATAATTGTGGATGAAATACCTCGTTCGTTGCCACCAATTAGAAGTGTGAGTCATCATATTGATCTCATACCAGGGGCCGGTTTTCCAAATAAAGCTGCGTATAGGTTGACGCCGCAAGAGAATGAAGAGGTCAAGAGGCAAGTCCAGGATTTGTTGGACAAAGGGCTGGTCAGGGAGAGCTTGAGTCCATGTGTTGTTCCAATAGTACTCAGTCCAAAGAAAGATGGAGGTTCGAGAATGTTTAATGATTCAAGAGCAAACAATAAGATAACCATCAGGTACATATTTCCATTGTCGAGGATGGATGATTTGATGGATTTCTTAAGTGGAGAGAAATATTTTTCAAAGATTGATTTGAAAAGTGGTTATCACCAGATTCACATGAGAAAAGGTGATGAATGGAAAACAACATTCAAAACCAACGAAGGGTTATATGAATGTCTTGTTATGCCATTTGGCTTAACAAATGCACCGAGTACCTTTATGAGGTTGATGAACAAAGTCCTGAGGGAGTTCATCGAAAAAATTGTCATTGTGTATTTGGATGACATACTGGTCTACAGTAAGACAGTGGCAGAGCATCTGAAGCATTTGACTATGGTGATGCAGAAACTACAGCAGGAGAAGTTGTTGATTAATATGAAAAAGTCCTCATTCATGAAGACAGAGCTCATTTACTTGGGGTTTGTTATTTCAGCAAATGAGTTGAGGATGGATCTAGATAAGGTGGAAGTTATTAAGAATTGGCCATCACCGAATAATATCTTTGAGGTGAGAAGTTTCCATGGATTGGCTAGTTTCTACCGAAATTTCATCAGGAATTTCAGTGGAATTAGCGCAACAATGATGGATACAGTGAAGAACTGGCATAAATATTTTCACTAGACAGCAGAGGCTGAGAAGAGTTTCAATCTGTTGAAAAGGAAGATTATGGAACAACCATTTTTGGTGTTGTCGGATTTCCAGAAGACATTTCAGGTGAAATGTGATGCAAGTGGGTTTGCAATTGGGGCAGTCTTGAGTCAGGAAGACATACCGATAGCATATTTCAGCAAGAAGTTGAATGAAGCGAAATTGAAGTACTCCACTTATGATAAGGAGTTTTATGCTATCATACAGACATTAAATAAATGGAGGCATTACTTGATCCCAAAGGAATTTGTTTTGTACAGTGACAACTATGCACTGCAGTTTGTGACTCAATAGGAGAAGTTGAATCAGAAACATGTCAAATGGGTTGAGTATATGCAGAATTTCACTTTTTTGATTAAACATATTTCTAGTACCGCTAACAAAGTTGTTGATGCTTTGAGCAAGAAGTGTTTACTATTGCAGGAGTTTAGAGTCAAAACTTTAGGTTTTGATGATCTCAGGAACATGTACGCTAATGATCAGGATTTTAAGGATGCGTATGAAGAAGATGAGAATCCCATTCTTAGGGATAGAAGTCCATGGATAGATTATATGATCCAGGAGGGATTACTGTTTAGAGGTAATCAACTGTGTATTCCAAAATGCTCCATGAGGGAGAATCTGCTGAAGGAGAAACATAGTGGAGGATTGGCAGGGCACTTTGGTCACGAAAAGACATTCGCAAAGTTGAACGAGTCATATTTTTGGTCGGGAATGTGACCAGATGTCAAGAGATTCGTAGACAGATGCAGAATTTGCCAACATTTGAAGGGAAGGAAGCAAAATGCAGGATTCTATCAACCATTTCCCATACTAGAAAGGTCGTGGGATGCGATTAGCATGGATTTTGTATTGGGGTTGCCAAGAACACAAAGATGTTGTGATTCAATCTTTGTGGTAGTGGATAGATTTTCCAAAATGGCACACTTCATTCCATGTCAGAAGACCAGTGACGCAACTCACATTGCCAATCTGTTCTTCAAAGAGGTCATTCGACTTCATGGGTTGCCAAGAAGCATAGTTTCGGATCGAGATACAAAATTCATAGGGAATTTTTGGAGGACCTTATGGAAGAATCTGGGAACTAACCTGTTGTTTAGTTTAGTGTATCATCCTCAGACGGATGGACAGACAGAAGTGGTGAACAGAAGTTTGGGAGACTTGCTGAGAAGATTGGTGACAGAGCACCATAGCCAGTGGGACAGTATATTACCACAAGCAGAATTCGCGTATAATGACTCAGTTAATAGGAGCACAGGACAAATTCTATTTCAGGTTGTTTATGGCATGCAGCCGAGAGGAATTTATAAACTAAGGAATTCAGAACAGACTGCGACTAGGAGCACTAGTGCAGAAGAATTCGCAGAGGCGATGAAAGAACTTCATAGCCAGGTGAAGGAGCGGTTGTAGAATTCATGTCAGGAGTATAAACGCAGAGCCAATCAGCATAGAAGACAACTTCAGTTTGAGGTTGGTGATCTGGTTCTGGCACATTTGAGGAAAGAAAGGTTCCCGAGGGGGACATATAATAAACTGAAGATGAAGAAAATCGGGCCATGTAGGGTCTTGAAGAAATTTGGGGCGAACGCTTACGAGATTGAATTACCTGATGGGATCGAAATTTCTCCGATATTCAATATCTCGGATTTGTACCCATATAAAGTTGGAGAAATAGAGACTAGAATTGAGTAGCCAGTGATCCAGTGGACGAAGAAAATGCCAGTTTCAGAGAATCCACAGATGGAGTGCATACTGGATAAGAGAGTGAGCAAGAGGACCAGGCGAAAGCAATACTTTGAGTATCTGGTCAAATGGAAGAATCATCCAGTTGAAGATGCCAGCTGGGAGACTGAAGCAGAGATACAGAAGCATGGACAAACCGTGCAGGAGTTCATGGACAGGAGCCCATGAAAATTTTCAAGCGATGGAGTATGATGCAAGAGCATCTCCCACATCAAGCGAGACGGCGCAGAAGAGAATGGACAGTTGGACGAGCACCAGCACAAATTTTGAAATCACCTTGGAAGTTGTTGCGCGATCTTAAATGAGCCATTAAGATGAAGTGCACTTGTATATTGTAATTGAACCTTGAGCCTTTAGCTCTCTTCCTTAGTAGGTAGACAACATTTAAGGTAGTTAATGCAAGTAGGTAAAATTGAATGTGTAGATTAGACAGTTTAGGAGCGCAAGAGGGAAACGAGATATAGACACCCTCATTGTGCATTTGTAACATGATAAAAAGAAGCATTAGAGAAAGATCATGCAGAGAGCTGTGAAGAACACCCATGTACAGATATTTGAATTAATAGAAAGAGTTTGATTCAAATTCATGGTTTCGTGTTGTTCTCTGTGTGTTGATGATAAGTGATGTGCTCATGAATGTTTGTTTCCTGTTATACATTTTCTTTATCTGTTGTGTATATGATTTCATGTTTGAGTTTGAAGTCTGAAGGGAAATGGGAATGAGTTTCAATTGTTTATCTATTTGAGCCGAGAATTCCTACAAGGAGTGCAGTTGAAGTGTCCGCAAGGAGTGCGTTAACAAAGGGCTCAGATAGGGTTACTTTTGTTCTCATTCATCTCAGGAGTGCAGTTGAGCATAGGAGTCGTGCAAGGATTGTGTAGGCCGAGTGAAGTTCAGGGTTGTGAACCTGAGAAAAATTTGAAGGACTACTGTTGTAGGTGTGCACAGGGTCGAAGGAATTCAACACTTAGACGTGTTTGAAGGGTGCCGCAAGGAGTGCGTGCAAGGGTCTTGTCTAAGGCTCAGAGTTACAAGGGAGCTCCGGAGGTATAGAACCTTCAATTAATTGCTAAGAGAAGCACAGGGATTTTGTGCCGCGAAGTGTTTTAAACAGACATTGCAAGTTTGCACGCAGAAGGACGAGTTCTGTGGAGGGACACTTAGTCATTCGCAGAAAATCGCCAAAGACGGACGGACGGTTGAAATTCTTCGAGGAGGATTTGCGATACCCCGTGACTCATCAGATCTCAAGGAGGTGCAGGGGAGATACTGTAGGGATTCCCGAGAGGTTAAAATCTCAGGTGGGATAGAGTCGTTGATCCAAGTCAGTCAGATCCATTGGATCACTCGTGGAATCGTCTATCGGGATTTCATGAGGGAAGAGTCGAGGGTTTGGCAACGGGAATCACGAAATCGCGAAACGCGATATCTCTATGGCTAAGGATATTGTGTGGGGCCACAAGGGTCGACGACGTGGACAAACGGCCTAATATATCGACGTTTCGTAGCAAGAAGTTCTGAAACCATTACCTCAGTATTCGCGATACCACAAAATCTGAAGTGTCGATAGGGTGAAGTGACGTGAAGGGTTGAACTCGCACATGCATCAGAGTTTCTCCATATCAGGGTTCAGGAGTTGGTAAAGCGAGTTGTTTGACATCGCGAGTGCCAAATTCATGATAGAGAAACCCCCGATAGGAGAAGGTCAGCGTTGACTGTCGTCAAATTTCGATGATTCATGAGACCGACGCTCGACCTTTGGGTTCGCAAAGTCGCGAAGTCCGATCTCCCTATTTGTAAAGAAAGGGGGATCCCACGAAGAGTTTTGTGGGTGCAAATTTCCCAATAGGGAAATAGAGGAACATTAGAGTTCTTCGGGTCGTGAAAAAGAGAAGATCCTGTGAGCGGACGTGTTTGTGAGCCTGTGTTGCGTCATAAAGGCATTTATGTTCAATTTGAAACTTAATAGCAAAGGCATATGGATGGTTATACCCTCTTTTTATACTATGTTATTTCTTTCTTCATGCTTGAATTCATTATTCAGATTGCAATGTTTTTTTTATTCTTGACTGTTAATTTATACAGTGAAAATTTTACTGTAGAGATAATTTTTCAAGTTTTGATATCAAGCTAATAGTCTTGTTTCTTTATGATATTATGAGACAAGAATTCTTGTGAACTTGAAAAATTGAAGGATTCACCTTCCTTTTTCTTAATTGGTTTAATCCATCTTTGTGTCCACCTTTTATTCAGTCAATGGGATATACTTTGTTCTGACCTTGATTTTCATGTTATGTTGTTACCTTGAAACCAGTTTCCAACCACCTTACTCAAAAAACCAAATCATAAAACCCTCAAAACACTTTT
>ML847587.1:0-15594 GCA_009831015.1 Picea engelmannii | reverse complement strand
TGATCTCTTACTGAGTAGATGACTATTTTTCTTGCTTTGACATCATCTTCCTTTCTTACCTTCTTTTCCAAATCTGGAGCAGTGTCTGGTAGAACTTTAGTTGTCACATCCAAGAGATCATCTTCTTCAAGAGTGACTAGAAGCTTTGATTTCTAGGGGCTAAAGCTTCTTGCTCCATCAAGCCTACATTCTGTTAGTCCCTAAAGTTGCACTCGACTGCTAAGGGAAATATAGGGCATCATTGATTTATTGCAAAAGTGTTTTGAGGGTTTTATGATTTGGTTTTTTGAGTAAGGTGGTTGGAAACTAGTTTCAAGGTAACAACATAACATGAAAATCAAGGTCAAAACAAAGTATATCCCATTGACTGAATAAAAGGTGGACACAAAGATGGATTAAACCAAATAAGAAAAAGGAAGGTGAAGCCTTCAATTTGTCAACTTCATAGGATTCTTGCCTCATAATATCATAAAGAAACAAGACTATCAGCTTGATATCAAAACTTGAAAAATTATCTCTACAGTAAAATTTTCACTGTATAAATTAACAGTCAAGAATCAAAAAAGCATTGCAATCTGAATAATGAATTCAAGCATGAAAAAGAAATAACAGAGTAGAAAAAGAGGGTCTAACCATCCATATGCCTTTTCTATTAAGTTTCAAATTGAACATAAATGCCTTTACAGTGAGCTTCACAAAAAGGTCCCTTGGATTTCCAATTCCCCCCCCTCTCACTTCTCATTATACAGAGTTTATATAGAAACAATACATAGTTATCAAGATCCAAAAAAAATGGATCTGAAAACCTCCTCATCCATATTTAGTTTCTTATTTCAAATAATAAAGGAGAAGATCCAATCTGATCTCCAATTCAAATTGATGAGGTGGCTTGTCAACTGCTGTCCATGAGATTTTTTAGGAAAATAAATCTGGTAAATTCCTGAAAAATAGGGTCCAACAATATCTTCGTATCTCTTAAATGGTGATAGTTGTGTAAAACATGAGAGAGGTTTTTGTGAAGGGGAATGTTCCAAACAAAAACCTCTTTTGGTTTCATCAAATTAATTTCCATATGTTCTGCAACCTCTCTCTTGAAGAAGTCTAAAACAGGTAAAAATAACAGAGTATTTCCTGTAGCTTTATCAGAAAATTGGCCCTCAAAGATCTCTTTGTATCTCTTAAATGGTGATAGCTGTGTAAAAACAGAGAGAGGTTTTTTTCAAGGGGCATGTTCCCAACAAAATTGTATTTTGGTTTCATCAAATTCATCTCCAGATGTTCTGCACCCTCTCTTGAAGAAGAAGACTAAAACAGGTAAAAATAACAGAGTATTTCCTATAGCTTTATCAGAAAATTAGCCCTCAAATATCTCTTCGAATATTTTAAAATGTGATTGTTGTGTAAAACCTAAGAGAGGTTTTTGTGAAGGGGCATGTTCCCAACAAAAACCTCTTTTGGTTTCATAAAATTCCTCTCCAACTGTTCTATAGCCTCTCTTGAAGATAAAGACTATAACATGTAAAAAACAGAGTATTTCCTGTAGCTTTTCTGTTTTTTCTTTTAATGATTCTTTATGTACTGGGGCATTCTTGTATTTCGTTTGATATCTTCTTTTACATATTCAGAATAGTCTTCTATCGCTATGACATCTTCTCTTTTTTCCTTTTAAAAGAAACCTTCTTATTAATCTCGAACTGGCATGTGCTCTGCTTCCTCCATAAAATCTGTCACTTGAGCTATTGCCTGAAAATGTTGATTTAGATTGATCAAATCCTTCGATGAAATTTTCAATGTTTAACTATTGGATTTGTATGTTGAATTGCTGGGGTCTATTGTTGGCTAGAAGATTACTGCTGTCAGGTGTCCTTTAGCTACTCTTTGATCTTGAGGCTGTTGATTACCCCTCAAAAGCTGCATCGAAATCTAGAGTTGATCATTGCTTGTTGATCTCCTAGAAATACATTGACTTGCTACTTTCATATCACTAACTAATTTGATCACTTAATAGTCATAAGAAAATCCTTTGTCTAGGATTCTGGAATGACGTTTAACATCGATCCTCAAAGTATAAAATTTGACTGGGCCCTCTCATTCTGCTTTCGTATTGTATTTCATCATAGCATGAATATATGGCTTCCAAAACCATAACCCATAACAATTATATTCCCATGTTTCGAACAATTAATTGAGAAGTAGTTTATTTTACCTTGCTCTGTTCATGCATTTCTGGATTTTTCCCTTTGAATTTGATAAAATCCTTTGAAATCTGGGAATAACTTTCTAACTTTTCAATACTATCTGAAGTACTAAGCTCTGCAAAAACTGGGCAATCAGGCATAGGCTTTAGAAATTCTTCCAACATAGGTATTGATTTTACGAGCAGCTGCACCTAACTCAGATTTAATCGAACATGAACTTGGATCTCCTATGCTCTGCCATAATATTTAAAATCAATCCAAACAAATCCACCGCCCTGGTGAATTTCTTTCTTACAGCCCTTTGGTAATTGACCGAAAACACTTATTTCTTATCGACTAGACTCAAAGATGCTCTCTTCGTGGCATAAACTAAGTGTTACATTCAATCCCTTTTGAATACCTATAAATTATTCTGACACCTGGCAGAAACATTAACAACATATTCTCTCTTCTTCCATGTGACTCGGTGCTCAAAAAAATTGTCTTGTGCGTTGCTTGTTTGATTGTGTGTTAGGGTTTAAAAATTGCATGAGTGATCCAAGTGGATCATCTCAAAATTCGATAGAGTTAAAGTATTCAAATGGCCAGGTAAAGATTACAAAGTGGAAGAACTCGTCAACATCTTTCCGATGACGTTTGTTTCAGGGAAAACAACCTCCAAATGACAAAGATATGAACAGTTGAAGTTCCGTCAAAATTGGTGGAATATAGTTAGAAATGGTTTAAAAATGGTTAAAAAAAGGGGGTTAAATATGTTTTGGTTTGAATAAAAAAAGGGGTGGTCAAGGGCCTATCCATTGACCATGCCAACACTGAGGCCCCCTTGGTATTAAAAACCATAGCATAAATCCAATATATATAAACCATATCATATGGTACGCCAAAACATATATTAAAAACCATTCAAATGTAATAAACCCATGTTATAATGTTATAAACCATATGTAATACTATGGAAAAACCCACATTATACAAAACATAACATATGTTTATACCATATGTCAAAACGCGCGCATATATTTCATATATATATATATATATATATATATATATATATATATATATATAATCCGCGCGCATATATTTCATGTGTCACCATATATATATATATAACACCAAAAATCGTGCCAACTATATTAAAGTCATAAACCATGGGATATGTCATATATAATCCAAAAATCGTGCGCATATATGTGTATAGAGGAGAAGCCCGCGGGTTTGACGGCGGGACTTCCCCAACCATTATAACAACAAACTACCAATGTGCCACCGCCATGGGACGTGGAATTTAATGGAACGTAATCCTTAAAAGTTTCTGAAATTCGAGCGATTTTGGAGGGTGCGTGGCCCATAGCTTACATCCCCAAAATTATTATTGTTTATTATTTAAATGAGGCTTTTGCATGCATTCCGAGGGGGAGGAAAGAGTTTTGATGCAGGCAGAGACAGGCACACAGATCAAGGTGATGCTACACAGTGATCGAAGAGAATTTGCATGCAAACCGAGGTGGTTTTTTCACGCAGTTTAAGGTGGTTCAGAATTGGCATGCATCCCAAGGCCCTACGGAATGTACAATCATTGCAGATTTGGGAATTGTGCCAGGAAGGGCATCCAGAGTCCAGTTTCATAAATATATCGAGTTTATACTCAAAAGTTTCAATTTTTGACAAGGATTCCAGATCCAACTTCATTTTTTGCATTCAGGCATCCAGACAAAAAAGTTCTCACAGAATATTCCAGATACACGAAAAGGTATCCATGTTCATACTTAAAAGTCTCAGAATTTCATCTTCCAGCTATTTTTGAAGTCTGATATTGTATATGACACAAAAAAATCAAAAGTCACTTTGTAAGCATTTGAATACTTAATCTATTGGCCTTCCCATTTGGAAAGTGGCCCAGAGAGGTAGCCAGGAAGTCTGGTGAACTCCATTACCAATTCTTGTTCTTAGATAGTATGCTTACATGTTCATGTGTGATGAAATTTCTTTAATTTTGCATTCATAAAGATGGTTAAAAATTAAGAAATTCACATGCAAGTAATGGTTAAAGATCAAGTAAAAATTTCAGATCAAGGATTCAGCTCCAAGGCTTCTGTAACTAGCACCCTTGGGTTCCGAATTTTCCACCTGCAATCTGTTAGTGTATAACATTCCTCTGAGCAAATACCTATGCCTAAATTTAGCGAAATCAGACAGGTATAATATAATGATCATTGAGAATTGGGCAATTTTTAAATGAGACCTTTGTGGGTACAAAGCAATCGGATTATGAAACGGTTTGAATCAATAAATGATTTCAAGCTATTGTGGACACATGGGAACTCTTAGACCACAATTCGTGTCATCATAATGAAATATGGATGACATGCATGTATCAAGGCATGATTATTTTGGCGCTACGAGAATAGCCTTATTCCCATAGCGCTATTAATGACTTAGCAAAATTTGAATTTATGAAGTTCAAACAGGCATATAGGGTGACACCTCGTTTAAAAAACATGTCTTTCAATTTCAAACTTGAATAAACTATTCAAAAACTGAAATGCAAACCATAAGACACTAAAAACAAAGAACGAAATCAACTGGAAACATAAATTGAAGTGTAGGTAAGAAGGGTTTAGAATAAGGTTTTCTCACTAAACCAAGACAAAATTAGAGACTAACATTGGCTCCTTCTGGGGGATGATTCTCTCCCCGTGAGGCATCAAGAAAAAGCAGACCACTGTGCCTTTTCCTCTATGCATCCATGCAACGTACCCTGCAAACTTTGTCTCTGCAAACATTCTCATTCTTCTGTGTTGTTCCTAGTCCATTGGGTTATGGAGTCAGCCAATGTCATTCAAATCTGTCCCAAACTTTTTCAACTCTGCTCCTCATTTGAATCTAAACTTCCCCTGCCAATAGTGCCTTATATGCATTGGGCACAGAGTCTTTATTTCAAAACAGAAACCAAATTTTCTGCTACAAACTAACAGACTAAAAAGAATCTCATATTTGATGGCGAGCTTATTCTTCTATCTATTCCTACTTCTAACCAATAAAAACTGGTTCATCATGTGACATCATGCTTCCAATGAAGCCACAATAACATCAAATCATTTACCAAAGCTCTTTCAACGCAGATAGAAATAAGAGAAGAATTCTTTATTTGTAACACATAACTACAACCCTCATCTGATTTAATTCCAAAGATAGCAAGGCTGGAATCTTCTGAGAAACATAAATCCACATAAATGGCTATCGGATCATAGAAAGAAGTAGATTGATAACTGAAAATGGTTACCTCTGCTTGTTGCTTGATACTTCCATATACTGGTTCTGACTATACATGAAAAATGGGCATAATGTTCTCATAAACCTATTGATCAAATCTAACATTTCCATATGCTTCCTCATATATCTGTTCTTTATAAGAAGCCTCTTGATTTTCCTCCTTAATCACATGTAACAACATATCATAAGAATCCACTTGAAGGAGTTGAGGAAAGACCTCTTCTTCAACTATTTTTTCATTCAGATCTATGACAATAGGTGCATTAGAAACAAAATATAATGCATTCACAACTATGCAGTCATCTTTCCTATTATCAATTAGATTTGGAAAATCTTCCTCAACAACATGATTTTCATTCTTGCAATTAGAAGAAACATTTTCTTTCTACTGAATATGCTTATCAAATTCATCACAAAAATTTTCAAAAAGACTTTCAGCTGAAAAATCTTCTTTACAAAATATATTGAAAGCATTATGAAAACTTTCCAATGAGTTAATACTTGAAGCTGGAAGAGATCTGCACCAGTCAAGGGCTACTCCCTTCAATGAGTATCTGGAAATATTGATCTTGACATCCTCATGCACAATCTGATGTTCATGAATAAACTCATGAAAATCTAGCAGATGCTCAGCCGGAACCTCCCAATCTCTGCCTTTAAATGTAGGAAGGGTACCTTCCCATTCATCTCTGCTAGGAATTGGGTTTGGAAAACCAATGACATCTGAAAAATCATAAAAAACAAAACTTTGAGCCAAAATGGCTTCCATGCTTGGATCTAGTGGAGTCGCCTATTAATCTTTAGACAGTGGAGTCGCCATGGTGAAAGATCTGCAGTCATGTATCTTTCCCCTTTTTGTTCGCCATCAAGAAGTGGATCTGATCATTGTCATTCTCCCAGGGATAAATACTTCATGTCTTCGTCCCCGGCAACGGCGCCAAAAATGTTAGTCCCTAAATTTTCACTCGACTGCTAAGGGCAAGCTAGGGCATCATTGATTTATTGAAAAAGTGTTTTGAGGGTTTTATGATTTGGTTTTTTGAGTAAGGTGGTTGGAAACTGGTTTCAAGGTAACAACATAACATGAAAATCAAGGTCAGAACAAAGTATATCCCATTGACTGAATAAAAGGTGGACACAAAGATGGATTAAACCAATTAAGAAAAAGGAAGGTGAATCCTTCAATTTTTCAAGTTCACAAGAATTCTTGTCTCATAATATCATAAAGAAACAAGACTATTAGCTTGATATCAAAACTTGAAAAATTATCTCTACAGTAAAATTTTCACTGTATAAATTAACAGTCAAGAATAAAAAAAACATTGCAATCTGAATAATGAATTCAAGCATGAAGAAAGAAATAACATAGTATAAAAAGAGGGTATAACCATCCATATGCCTTTGCTATTAAGTTTCAAATTGAACATAAATGCCTTTATGACGCAACACAGGCTCACAAACACGTCCGCTCACAGGATCTTCTCTTTTTCACGACCCGAAGAACTCTAATGTTCCTCTATTTCCCTATTGGGAAATTTGCACCCACAAAACTCTTCGTGGGATCCCCCTTTCTTTACAAATAGGGAGATCGGACTTCGCGACTTTGCGAACCCAAAGGTCGAGCGTCGGTCTCATGAATCATCGAAATTTGACGACAGTCAACGCTGACCTTCTCCTATCGGGGGTTTCTCTATCATGAATTTGGCACTCGCGATGTCAAACAACTCGCTTTACCAACTCCTGAACCCTGATATGGAGAAACTCTGATGCATGTGCGAGTTCAACCCTTCACGTCACTTCACCCTATCGACACTTCAGATTTTGTGGTATCGCGAATACTGAGGTAATGGTTTCAGAACTTCTTGCTACGAAACGTCGATATATTAGGCCGTTTGTCCACGTCGTCGACCCTTGTGGCCCCACACAATATCCTTAGCCATAGAGATATCGCGTTTCGCGATTTCGTGATTCCCGTTGCCAAACCCTCGACTCTTCCCTCATGAAATCCCGATAGACGATTCCACGAGTGATCCAATGGATCTGACTGACTTGGATCAACGACTCTATCCCACCTGAGATTTTAACCTCTCGGGAATCCCTACAGTATCTCCCCTGCACCTCCTTGAGATCTGATGAGTCACGGGGTATCGCAAATCCTCCTCGAAGAATTTCAACCGTCCGTCCGTCTTTGGCGATTTTCTGCGAATGACTAAGTGTCCCTCCACAGAACTCGTCCTTCTGCGTGCAAACTTGCAATGTCTGTTTAAAACACTTCGCGGCACAAAATCCCTGTGCTTCTCTTAGCAATTAATTGAAGGTTCTATACCTCCGGAGCTCCCTTGTAACTCTGAGCCTTAGACAAGACCCTTGCACGCACTCCTTGCGGCACCCTTCAAACACGTCTAAGTGTTGAATTCCTTCGACCCTGTGCACACCTACAACAGTAGTCCTTCAAATTTTTCTCAGGTTCACAACCCTGAACTTCACTCGGCCTACACAATCCTTGCACGACTCCTATGCTCAACTGCACTCCTGAGATGAATGAGAACAAAAGTAACCCTATCTGAGCCCTTTGTTAACGCACTCCTTGCGGACACTTCAACTGCACTCCTTGTAGGAATTCTCGGCTCAAATAGATAAACAATTGAAACTCATTCCCATTTCCCTTCAGACTTCAAACTCAAACATGAAATCATATACACAACAGATAAAGAAAATGTATAACAGGAAACAAACATTCATGAGCACATCACTTATCATCAACACACAGAGAACAACACGAAACCATGAATTTGAATCAAACTCTTTCTATTAATTCAAATATCTGTACATGGGTGTTCTTCACAGCTCTCTGCATGATCTTTCTCTAATGCTTCTTTTTATCATGTTACAAATGCACAATGAGGGTGTCTATATCTCGTTTCCCTCTTGCGCTCCTAAACTGTCTAATCTACACATTCAATTTTACCTACTTGCATTAACTACCTTAAATGTTGTCTACCTACTAAGGAAGAGAGCTAAAGGCTCAAGGTTCAATTACAATATACAAGTGCACTTCATCTTAATGGCTCATTTAAGATCGCGCAACAACTTCCAAGGTGATTTCAAAATTTGTGCTGGTGCTCGTCCAACTGTCCATTCTCTTCTGCGCCGTCTCGCTTGATGTGGGAGATGCTCTTGCATCATACTCCATCGCTTGAAAATTTTCATGGGCTCCTGTCCATGAACTCCTGCACGGTTTGTCCATGCTTCTGTATCTCTGCTTCAGTCTCCCAGCTGGCATCTTCAACTGGATGATTCTTCCATTTGACCAGATACTCAAAGTATTGCTTTCGCCTGGTCCTCTTGCTCACTCTCTTATCCAGTATGCACTCCATCTGTGGATTCTCTGAAACTGGCATTTTCTTCGTCCACTGGATCACTGGCTACTCAATTCTAGTCTCTATTTCTCCAACTTTATATGGGTACAAATCCGAGATATTGAATATCGGAGAAATTTCGATCCCATCAGGTAATTCAATCTCGTAAGCGTTCGCCCCAAATTTCTTCAAGACCCTACATGGCCCGATTTTCTTCATCTTCAGTTTATTATATGTCCCCCTCGGGAACCTTTCTTTCCTCAAATGTGCCAGAACCAGATCACCAACCTCAAACTGAAGTTGTCTTCTATGCTGATTGGCTCTGCGTTTATACTCCTGACATGAATTCTACAACCGCTCCTTCACCTGGCTATGAAGTTCTTTCATCGCCTCTGCGAATTCTTCTGCACTAGTGCTCCTAGTCGCAGTCTGTTCTGAATTCCTTAGTTTATAAATTCCTCTCGGCTGCATGCCATAAACAACCTGAAATAGAATTTGTCCTGTGCTCCTATTAACTGAGTCATTATACGCGAATTCTGCTTGTGGTAATATACTGTCCCACTGGCTATGGTGCTCTGTCACCAATCTTCTCAGCAAGTCTCCCAAACTTCTGTTCACCACTTCTGTCTGTCCATCCGTCTGAGGATGATACACTAAACTAAACAACAGGTTAGTTCCCAGATTCTTCCATAAGGTCCTCCAAAAATTCCCTATGAATTTTGTATCTCGATCCGAAACTATGCTTCTTGGCAACCCATGAAGTCGAATGACCTCTTTGAAGAACAGATTGGCAATGTGAGTTGCGTCACTGGTCTTCTGACATGGAATGAAGTGTGCCATTTTGGAAAATCTATCCACTACCACAAAGATTGAATCACAACATCTTTGTGTTCTTGGCAACCCCAATACAAAATCCATGCTAATCGCATCCCACGACCTTTCTAGTATGGGAAATGGTTGATAGAATCCTGCATTTTGCTTCCTTCCCTTCAAATGTTGGCAAATTCTGCATCTGTCTACGAATCTCTTGACATCTGGTCACATTCCCGACCAAAAATATGACTCGTTCAACTTTGCGAATGTCTTTTCGTGACCAAAGTGCCCTGCCAATCCTCCACTATGTTTCTCCTTCAGCAGATTCTCCCTCATGGAGCATTTTGGAATACACAGTTGATTACCTCTAAACAGTAATCCCTCCTGGATCATATAATCTATCCATGGACTTCTATCCCTAAGAATGGGATTCTCATCTTCTTCATACGCATCCTTAAAATCCTGATCATTAGCGTACATGTTCCTGAGATCATCAAAACCTAAAGTTTTGACTCTAAACTCCTGCAATAGTAAACACTTCTTGCTCAAAGCATCAACAACTTTGTTAGCGGTACTAGAAATATGTTTAATCAAAAAAGTGAAATTCTGCATATACTCAACCCATTTGACATGTTTCTGATTCAACTTCTCCTATTGAGTCACAAACTGCAGTGCATAGTTGTCACTGTACAAAACAAATTCCTTTGGGATCAAGTAATGCCTCCATTTATTTAATGTCTGTATGATAGCATAAAACTCCTTATCATAAGTGGAGTACTTCAATTTCGCTTCATTCAACTTCTTGCTGAAATATGCTATCGGTATGTCTTCCTGACTCAAGACTGCCCCAATTGCAAACCCACTTGCATCACATTTCACCTGAAATGTCTTCTGGAAATCCGACAACACCAAAAATGGTTGTTCCATAATCTTCCTTTTCAACAGATTGAAACTCTTCTCAGCCTCTGCTGTCTAGTGAAAATATTTATGCCAGTTCTTCACTGTATCCATCATTGTTGCGCTAATTCCACTGAAATTCCTGATGAAATTTCGGTAGAAACTAGCCAATCCATGGAAACTTCTCACCTCAAAGATATTATTCGGTGATGGCCAATTCTTAATAACTTCCACCTTATCTAGATCCATCCTCAACTCATTTGCTGAAATAACAAACCCCAAGTAAATGAGCTCTGTCTTCATGAATGAGGACTTTTTCATATTAATCAACAACTTCTCCTGCTGTAGTTTCTGCATCACCATAGTCAAATGCTTCAGATGCTCTGCCACTGTCTTACTGTAGACCAGTATGTCATCCAAATACACAATGACAATTTTTTCGATGAACTCCCTCAGGACTTTGTTCATCAACCTCATAAAGGTACTCGGTGCATTTGTTAAGCCAAATGGCATAACAAGACATTCATATAACCCTTCGTTGGTTTTGAATGTTGTTTTCCATTCATCACCTTTTCTCATGTGAATCTGGTGATAACCACTTTTCAAATCAATCTTTGAAAAATATTTCTCTCCACTTAAGAAATCCATCAAATCATCCATCCTCGACAATGGAAATATGTACCTGATGGTTATCTTATTGTTTGCTCTTGAATCATTAAACATTCTCGAACCTCCATCTTTCTTTGGACTGAGTACTATTGGAACAACACATGGACTCAAGCTCTCCCTGACCAGCCCTTTGTCCAACAAATCCTGGACTTGCCTCTTGACCTCTTCATTCTCTTGCGGCGTCAACCTATACGCAGCTTTATTTGGAAAACCGGCCCCTGGTATGAGATCAATATGATGACTCACACTTCTAATTGGTGGCAACGAACGAGGTATTTCATCCACAATTATATCATCAAACTCTCCCAGCAGTTCCTGAATTTCCTTTGGTAAATCATCCACCCTTGGGCTAGTCAGAACAATCTTCGGCTTTCTAACCACAATGAACTATGGATCCTCCTTCTTCTTAACTTCTGTAAGAAGTTCCTTCCCACTCATGAGAAGTACAGTGTTGCTTACTTTCGGCTTCACCTCCTTATCCTTGATCAGAAGCAACATGTGTGTCCTCCCATTCTTCTCCAGGGTGTATGTGTTCATTCGCCCATCATGAATCACATTTTTGTCATATTTCCATGGTCTACCCAACAATAGATGAAAAACATCCATAGGAATGACATCACATAATATCTTATCATTATATCCTCCTACCTTGAATTCAACTAAACATTGTTTAGTGATAGTTACCTGATGTCCTTTCTGTAGCCACGAAACTCTGTATGGGCTTGGATGATCAGTCGTCTCCAGTTGCAACTTCTCTACCATCTCTGTAGATACGAGATTATCCATGCTACCACTGTCTACAATGACCTTGCATACCCTGTCCTTGGTCTTTCAAGAAGTCCTGAAAATTCTGGTCCTTTGGACTGAATTCTCCACCTCCTTCTCAGGTGTCAAAATGACTTTTTGCATCATGAGCGATCTTTCGCCTTCAGTGTCTTCTGCCTCAACATCCCACCTCTGTGCCTCGGTGATGTGAGTTTCTCCAATGTCCTTCTTTTTCTCTGAACACTTGTAAGACTTGTGCCCATTCTTTCCACATGTGAAGCATGTGATTACTCCACCTCTTCCTCTTCCTCTGCCTCTAGTACGAGGAAAAGTGTTGTTGTCAGCATAATCTCCTCTCTGCTCATTATGCTGTCCTCGCTGTGAGGTTCTGCCTCCCTCAATTTGTGTCTGAGGCTTCTTCCAGTCTTCCTTGGGCTTCTGATACTTATCCTGGGCAACTGATTTGCCTCTTGGATGACTTTTTCCTCTGCCCCTCTGACTTTGTTTTCGGCTGAGCTTCTCCTCAGCTTTCAGAGACATTTGATAAGCATCTTCCACCGTTCATATGGTTACCATGATCATCTCATCCTGGATATCATATATCAGTCCATTCATGTATCTGACAACTTTTTCATCATCGCTCTCTCGATGACCTACCCTGATGTTCAACTTATAGAATTCCTCAGTGTATTCTTTCACTGTCATCAGCTTCTGTCTCAGGTTCTGCATCCTCCTGAACAAAGTAATTTGATAATCCCTGGGGATGAATTTCGCCTTCATCTTCACGATCATTCTATCCTAGCTTTTGATCTTTTGCTTGCCTTTGCAGCGTCTGTCAGCTTGTAGTTCATCCCACCATAATGATGCATGTCCCTTCAGTCTCATGACAACATGCTTGACTTTCTTTTCCTCTTCGACATCTTCATAGTCAAAGTAAGTATCCAGAGCTCTAATCTAGTCTAGAAGCTCCTCTGCATCTAGATTTCCTTCGTAAACTGGAATGTCCATCTTCTCTCTTGCACCCATCCTTGCAATAGCTTTGATCAAACGTTCATTTGATGCATCTTTAGCTACAACTTCTTCTTCACGTTTAGCCTCAATCTCACTTTCAGAATCACTCAGATCCCCTGCATTGATTGTGCATCTTTGTGTTGTCTCCATGTCTTCGAGTCTAGCTCGCAGATCACACATCTATCTCTCCATGAATGGATCTGTTACCTGCCTGCCTCTTCTTCACAGCATTTCCCTATCCTCTGGATCGGGTGAATGTCTATCTCTCCTTGGCGGCATGGATAATTCTCTTCTCTCTCTGCTACAGAAAGCAAAGAACCTTTTTGTGCTCTAATACCAAACTGACACAGAACGTGCTCGCAAGCATGTCTACTCACAGGATCTTCTCTTTCTCACGGCTCGAAGAAATCTAATGTTCCTCTATTTCCCTAACGGGAAATCTGCACCCATAGAACTCTTCATGGGATCCCCCTTTCTTTACAAATCGGGAGATCAGACTTCATGACTTTGCGAATCCAAAGGTCGAGCGTCGGTCTCATGAATCACCGAAATCCGACGATAGTCAATGCTGACCTTCTCTTATTGGGGGTTTCTCTATCGTGAATTTGTCACTCATGATGTCAAACAAATCTCTTTACCGACTCCCGAACCCCTATATGGAGAAACTCCAAGGCACGCGCGAGTTTGACCCTTCACGTCACTTCACCTTATCGACACTTCGGATTTTGCGGTATCGCGAATCCTGAGGTAATGGTTTTAGAAGTTCTCACTGCGAAACCCTGATATATTAGGTCATCTATCCACATCGCCAACCCTTGTGGCCCCACACAATATCCTTAGTCATCGAGATATCGCGTTTCGCGATTTCGCGATTCCCATTGCCAAACCCTCGACTCTTCCCTCACGAAATCCCGATAGATGATTCCGCAAGTGATCCAACGACTCTGAATGACTTGGATCAATGAATCTATCCCACCTGAGATTTTAACCTCTCGGGAATCCCTGCAGTATCTCCCCTGCACCTCCTTGAGATATGACGACTCACGGGGTATCGCGAATCCTCCTCGGAGAATTTCAACCCTCCGTCCGTCTTTGGCAATTTTCTGCGAATGACTAAGTGTCCCTCCATGGAACTCGTCCTTCTGTGTGCAAACTTGCAATGCCTATTTAAAAAACTTCACGACAAAAACTCCATGTGCTTCTCTTTGCGATTACTCAAAGGTTCTATACCTCCTGAGCTCCCTTGTAACTATGAGCCTTAGACAAGACCCTTGCACGCACTCCTTGTGGCACCCTTCAAACACGTCTAAGTTTTGAATTCCTTCGACCCTGTGCACACCTGCAGCAGTAGTCCTTCAACTTTTGCTCAGGTTCGCAACCTTGAACTTCACTCGGCTTGCGCACTCCTTGCATGGCTCCTGTGCTCAACTGCACTCCTGAGATGAATGAGAACAAAAGTAACCCTATCTGAGCCCTTTGTCAACGCACTCCTTGCAGACACTTCAACTGCACTCCTTGCAGGAATTCTTGGCTCAAATAGAGAAACAATTGAAACTCATTCCCATTTCCCTTCAGACTTCAAACTCAAACATGAAATCATATACATAACATATAAAGAAAATGTATAACAGGAAGAAAACATTCATGAGCACATCACTCAGCATCAACACACAAAGAACAATACGGAACCATGAATTTGAATCAAACTCTTTCTATTAATTCAAATATCTGTACATGGGTGTTCTTCACAGCTCTCTGCATGCTCTTTCTCTAATGCTTCTTTTTATCATGTTACAAATGCACAATGAGGGTATCTATATCCCGTTTCCCTCTTGCGCTCCTAAACTATCTAATCTACACATTCAATTTTACCTACTTGCATTAACTACCTTAAATGCCATCTACCTACTAAGGACGAGAGCTAAAGGCTCAAGCTCTGATTACAATATACAAGTGCGCTTCATCTTAATGGCTCATTTAAGATCGCGCAACAACTTCCAAGGTGATTTCAAAATTTGTGCTTGCACTCATCCAACTGTCCATTCTCATCCGTGCTGGCTCACTTGATGTGGGATATGCTCCTGCATCACTTTATAGTGAGCTTCACAAAAAGGTCCCTTAGATTTCCAATTTTCCCCCCTCTCACTTCTCATTCTACAATGTTTATATAGAAACAATACATAGTTATCAAGATCCAAAAATAATGGATCTGAAAACCTCCTCATCCATATTTAGTTTCTTGTTTCAAATAATCAAGGAGAAGATCCAATCTGATCTCCAATTCGAATTGATGAGGTGGCTTGTCAACTGTTGTCCATTAGATTTTTCAGGACAACAAATCTGGTAAATTCCTGAAAAATAGGGTCCAATAATATTTTCGTATCTCTTAAATGGTGATAGTTGTGTAAAACCTGAGAGAGATTTTTGTGAAGGGGCATGTTCCCAAAAAAAACCTCTTTTGGTTTCATCAAATTCATTTCCATCTATTCTGCAACCTCTCTTGAAGAAAAAGACTAAAACAGGTAAAAATAACAGAGTATTTCTTGTAGCTTTATCAGAAAATTAGCCCTCAAAGAGATCTTCGTGTCTCTTAAATGGTGATAGCT
>ML847585.1:12961-28493 GCA_009831015.1 Picea engelmannii | reverse complement strand
CTTTTTATCTTTCCTCTCTCTTCTTTATTGATCTTCTTGATCATGTGCCTTTTCCCTGTACCTTGTCTCTTTTCACTATTCCATTCCTAAAACTTCCTTCCCAACAGGCCCCCAACACTCACATGTGGCTCGTCCTGAGCCACTTAGGCCTGTTTTGTCATACTATTCCATGCCTTAGTGAATTTATGGAGACTATCCTTCATTGTTTGTACTGCTATTGTGATTTCTTCTTCCTTTTTCACGATTTCCTCCATCGTCTGTGCTATCAAACTAATCAGTTTGTCCTCAGTGTCTTTTGTTTCTACTGTCGTGATGCTTTGTGTGGTATCTAGTTCTTCTATTACCCCAAGGGCTCTGTCCTGTCATGATCGCAATTCTTGTGTGATCTTACATTATTCCTCCTTCAGTTGCTCCACTGCAAGGTATAGTTTTATGTTAGACAAGAGTTTTGTCATTTTATCAAGTCTAACCCAAGGAATGAGCCATTCGTTTATCAACATCCCTAGTTCAATTGGCTAGGACTCTAATATGTGGTTCCAAAACTCTATCTTTCCAAAATCGAGTCTTGAATTATGCCTTCTTCAAAATTGTCAAAACTTTGTGGGTACTCTTCCCGCATGTTTTCTTCATGCGCCCATGTAGCATCTGCATGAGCGTAGCAGGTCCATTGAACCTTTACCAACCCTATGGATTTTTTCCTGGGCACTTTGAATTTACAGTCCAGGATAGGTATTGGTTCCACCCAAAAATCCCCTTCGTACTCCACCTGGATCACATTCCAATCAATTATGTGGTTAAGATCAGGAACATATTTATTTAACAACGACACATGAAATACAGTATGCACTCTCATGGATGCAGGAAAAGATAACATGTATGCAACTGGCCCTATATTTTCTAATATTTCAAAAGGCCCACAATATCTCGCTGCCAACTTCGGGTAGCTTTCTAATCTTAGTGAACTTCTCTTTTCCTTCACTTTCAAAAACACGTGTTCACCTACTTTGAAATATATGAAAACTCTATGCTTGTATGCATAGCTTTTCCACCTATCCCAAGCAACCTTTAAATTATGCTTTATATTTTCCATCTACTCTTCCATTTCATTTAACAATTTTGGTTGTTGGCATGTAAGCACAGGTAGGTTCAAGACCTTGGGTTCAAGAGAATTAGTCCAACAAAACCCTATAGATATCGACCCTTTCAGCATCACCTCCAAGAAGGTGAAGTCTCACATGAGGTATCCTTATGGGGACTGCAGGAACCAATATTTTGCAGCGGTGAGGGAAATAATGGAGATGCACTTTGTCATACCTGCAATATCCTTTCACACACTAGATCATAGTTAACCTGAGCTCGTTACTTAATTCTATATAAATATCAATCCATATTCACACCATTTAGTAGTCACGCATACAATTAAGGATATTGTGCATTAATCTATGAGCAATATCAGCAAAGATAAACATGCATTCATAGTAAAGATAAGAATTGACTTAATACCAACATGAACAATCATTCTACAACACAATTATACATAGAGTTGTCGTGGTTCACCCCCCTCTGAGTTGCATCCACAAAATATTTTCTTCTTTATTGTATTTATGGAATTATCTTTCACTCTGTGAGCTACAATGGATGTTCAATATACAATATTCTTCTTACATTGGTGTCTTCTCTACTCATCCAACTACCTACGACAACAACAACTACTATGAATATCAAAATTCTAGAGAGCTTCTCAACTTCTTGGGTATTTTACATATTTATGCCTTTTTCTCAGGTTCTTTTTCTAGCTCAACATGAGTTGGATACCACTCATTCTCAGCTGGTGAAAACTCATTATGAGGTAGATACAACTGATGCTCAACATGTTTTCTTGGATTTTTCTCTAGATTTTCTTTCTTGTCCCTCGTCTTCTTCTCTTTCCTCCCTCTTCTTTCTTGATATTCTTGATCTTCTTGATCTTCTTGATCATGTGCCTTTTCCCTGTACCTCATCTCTTTTCACTATTTCATTCCTAAAAATTCCTTCCCAACAGGCCCCCAACACTCACATGTGGCTCATCCTGAGCCACTTATTCCTATTGTGTCGTGCTCTTCCATGCCTCAGTGAATTTATGGAGACTATCCTTCATTGTTTGTACTGCTATTGTGATTTCTTATTCCTTGTTCATGATTTCCTCCATCGTTTGTGTTGTCAAACTAGTCATTTTGGCCTCAATGTCTTGCGTTGCTACTATCATGATGCTTTGTGTGGTATCTAGTTCTTCTAGTACCCCGAGGGCTCTGTCCTATCGTAATCAAAATTCCTGTGTGATCTTACATTGTTCTTCCTTTAGTTTTTCCACTGCAAGGTATAGTTTCATGTTAGCCAAGAGTGCTGTCATTTTTTATGTTGGTGGGAGAGTATTTACGCACTCAGTGGCCTGATGTGCTTGTTCCTACACAATCCTTATTTTCTCTTACAGTGCTTGCATCTCTGGGTTGTTTGTAAGATCTCTCCACATGCATGTGCCTTCGTGGCATATATTTATGCATTTCTATTCCAAGTTCTTGATATTTTCCACCAATGTCTGCACAATCCGTTCCCTTTGCGCTCTTTCTTTTGGTGGTGTTCCTAGTGTTGTGCGTACTTCCAACCCCATGATATTTGTAATGTTCCCCTGGCCACCCGCAGGCTGGGGGATGCCACTCCAGAGAAACCACTCATGCTCTGACACCAGTCGGTAACATTCCCATCCTTAACAAGCCGTACCATGCTACTATAGGGAATGCTTTCATTCCCTTACTGTGGAACATACGGTAACATACCCAGTAGTCACTTGAGCTATGCCACATAAATTTACTCTTTAAACTGCATGCAACTAAAACATATGCATCTAGAACTCTTGTAGAAGCTTACATATAAACATAAAAAAGCAATTCCTTTCTGTAACATACAAATTTTATACTAAAATAACAATAACTATAGATATGCAGCATTTACAGGGAATTACCCAAAAACATACAGGCAATTATAATCACATATATGATAAACTGTAAAATAGGCATGTAAATAACAAAGAAGCATATCATTTTATCATACAATTGGTACTTATATTAGAAATATTGTCACCAACTACGTACAGACCGTCCATGAACCTCCCAACCTTAGACTACATTGTTCATCACTCTCAACAGTGAGTCACCCCTGAGTTGGGACTGAACTCCACCCAGGGTAAAGGGTTCCTATCTAGGCTAAGGCTCATGGGAAACAGGAAAGACTCTGTCTCAGGTTCTCACTCAACTGAAAACCTACAACCTCTCATTCCCCACATGCCTATCCCACCCAAGGAAGTGTGCCCCTTCTCTTCTCAACAGTTCCTTGGCTGCTCCACTTCCCTTCCAGGGCTTCAACAACAGGCCGGACCAGAAGTCTCATAGCGTTGTAGTTGCAGTTTAGCACCTTCAGGAATCAATCCCCAGCAATTCTCTCTCTCAGAGATTTGCTCACGGGCCTGACAACCCTCTTCTTCAATCCCACTCCAAGCTAACCAGGTACACCAACTGAAAAGGGCTATGGGAATAGGCTCCTAAATGGTGAAATGGTTGTCTCAAGGATAACAGAATGCGTGAATGAAAATGGTCATGGAATCATTGACTGGATAGTTGAGTGTGGAAAAGAATCACTATGAAACTCTCATGAAAGTGTTGGTGAGAATGATGGTTAAGCTACTGGTAAGAAATATTGTGAAAAGTGACCAAATGAGCTAAGTTCCCCATGATATGAATGCATGTCCCCAACTTGACACTTGTCATATCAGAAGTTACTTTGGTCCACTTGTCCCCAACTTTAGAACTTAGGATAAAATAATTATCCATACTTTATGTTTTAGGAAATATTAATATAATATTCCCTTGACTTTTGGCCCTCCCTTTCCCTAACTGGTGAAGTTCAGTCCCCCATCTCTTTTATCATGGTTGGTCTATGTGTAGAAATGTATTTTATATTAATCATGAGTCATGTACAAAGTAGGCACATTGGCCTTTGAAATCTAGGCGTTCCATCCCAATACCAAAACATAAGCATCCCAGCTTATAATAACCGTCTCACCAGCCTATAACACATATCATATACATGAGGACCGTTGTCCTCCATACTGTGCACACCTAAGTTATTGCACACGGTATCTTGGAATGTGCACATTACATCACTTTACTGCGCAATTCATGCATGCACTATGTGTTATAGCAAGATTTGCCTCACCATTGCTATCTTGCACAGAGGGCCTTTTTCCATTTCCCTATGCAGACTTATCAACCTCTTTTTGATAAATCCAGAGCCAGAAATATATATTTTTCCACATATATGCTCCCTAACTGCTTTGCAAGATGCGTATACGCTTGCTGCTCCACTACAACTCACATATATCAGGATTTGTGCCAAAAAATACAAAATGAGGTCCGGTTTCCATGTCACGACAAAAGATCTCTGATCTTTGGCCTTCCATATACTGGAAATGTTCCGACTCGTCCCTTCAGTTGCATTCTGGAGGCTATAAGAGCACAATTTCGAGCTATGGAAAAAGAGGAGGAAGAATTCAACTTTGAGAACAAAGTTACTCTGGAGAAATTACTTCATATTGAGTCTGCATCCCTTTGTCCCTCAAGTCTGAACATAGTGTTCAACCCCCAAGCTCTTTCCTTATTGTCGAGAGGATTTCATTACCTCTTTGCTATGATCTTGCCTTTGGTGGAGGATTGAAGTGGTGGAGACCCAGTTGGAAGGAACTTGGTTTCTTGGTTTCGAACCATGTCGACACGGAAGTCTCTAATGTTCATACTTCTGTTGATCAATTATTAATAGAAATACTTCTTTCCCATCCTATCAATATCTTGCAAATATATGATTATTATCCATGGACATGTTTGTAATGTTTATTAATGGATTATGCTATCTGATGTGCTAACTCAATTTATATATTGTCACTATATACTTGCATCGCTTGTTTGTTGAGAACTTCTTGCGGGTGTAAATATTTGGGTCAAAGTGCTCAATGGTGGAATGACATCAAACAATTGGATCGAAGTAGGCTTCTTCCTCGTATTGCACATTAGTTTATATAGCACATGTTGGAATTGAGTTGATTTCTACAGTCATACCTGTCTGTTGTGGTTTACCCTTGGCCATAGAGAGTTTTTCCCAAAGTTTCTTGCCGTATCATAGTTGGACAAAGTTTGTTCACTCTGGGTCTAAGTTTTTCAGCCTTTTACCCTTGCCTAGCCTTTTTTTAAAAGATATACGCCCTTTTTTCCCTGACAATCGCGTATACACGCTTGTTGTACCACTGCAAGAGGTGTATATATGCCCTTTTCTCTTGAACAATCACGTATACCACTTCCCCTTGCTTGCTTGCTTGGTTTAGTGACTACTGGGTAGGTTTTGAGGATCACTGAGACTTCTTAGGTCTCTGTGGTGCCTATTGAGATTATCTGGGATGATAGGAAACCTGTTTGGAGTTGAATTTTTGGGCGGTGTCTTTCTCTTTGTTTTCCGTTTTTTATTTTTCCTTGGTAGTTGGGTTGTCTTCTTAGATTCTTGGTATTATGCTCGAGTGACTTCTTTTATACACAGTAGAATTTATATATCAAGTTTCTTATTAGTCCATGCATTTTCTTTTTAATACATTGAAAATACAAAAAAATAGGTATTTTGCATTGGTTGGTATTTTTGTCTTGGAACCTTTATCATTAGCTTAACACATTTAGCAAAAGATTTCATTTTACTTCTGAGTTGCAGAGTTAAAATTGAAGATTGCACTGTTTTTATTTAGCATATCATTCACTAAAAAGTTAAAGTTAGGCTTTGCGTTATATCTATTTTTATTTTCATGCAGAGTCATAACACCATGAATTTCATTTCCATACCTTTTTGAGTAATCATGGCCAATAAAATTTACGCTTTAAACTAAAATTGATTAGTAATGATTTTATTGTTTAGGGTGCACAAACTAGCCTAGGATTTAGTGCCTTGGAATAGGATTTTGTGAGTAAACTTCTCCAAGGCAATTAAATCAACATATGTGTCTGAGATAGGGAGTTGAGAAATCCATTGTATAATTGGTAATATCAGGAGGCTCCGCTCACATCGGAGTTAAGCATGTGGTCGCGCGAAGTTTGTTGAAGGGATAACCCCTGGATACTCACCTAGAATCAAAGATATTTTTGTGGATTTATTCGTATTTGGGGATCTTGCTAGTATCCATACCTCTGTGAGAGGCAGTACTTTCAAGGTTTCGGGCTTTGCTACCCTACCCATATGGTAATCCAGACTTATGAATGTTTTCCTGTGCATCGGTTATACAGTGGTTGATTAGTTGCTTGACTTAGGTTTCTCATAGGTTACTTGGAGGGGTTATTCTGCTTGTATCCTGAGTCAGATAGGGGTCAGATAACACACAACCTTTATGGAATATTACTTCTCTGGGGGATCTAACCAACTGGTTGTTAAGCCTACAAGGGACCTTATAATTGATTATGTTACCTCCAAGTAGGGAGTCTCAGGTCCCTCCTAGACGAGGCTTACCTTCTTTAGCGAGAGAGGCCATTCAACCACTTTAGCCCATTTGCATGCATATTGGTCATTTGACTTTTTAGTATGCTCTTTGATTACTAGTTGTCCTTAGGATATATTTTTATTTGTTGAGATTCATAAGTCATCGTGGATTTGGACCAGCTTCCTCGCAGGTCCCGTTGGTTGTTACAGTTACCACCGGTTTTTGAGCTATTGACTTCTAAAAGGCATAGATTTATCGGGAGTGGTACACACACATCCACTTTTTAGACTTGTGATACCACAAGGATGAGTACCGAGTCTAGTCTTCATAACACTGGGAACTCATCAATGCCCAATCCAACTATAGTTAATTGCACTCCTTCGACACCTGCAGCCGCTATAGTTGCAGTGCCGGAGGCCTACACCAGTACTATGGCTTGGCCTGTAGTCAATGCTTCATCTCTTGCCTCTAACCCTTTTGGGGGTTTTGTCCACTTGCCGAGTTACAATGTTCATACCATCGCCATGGCTACTAGTCCATTTTCTTATGGTATGCCAAGTTTCACTTCGCAGTTTTCGACTGCCATCCCTGTTGCTGGCCATAATGCTAGCCTTGGAACTGGGGGCACTACACCTCCTTACACTCCCTTTCCATTTGGTATCTCTCATGTTCCATAAACAAATCCTAATGTAGGAAGTGTCCCCTTCCTTAACCCCGGGTCTAATCCTTCTATGGCTGGATGGAAGAACCAAGTTGGAAAACAAGTTCCTCCCTATATCCCTATCCCCTCGGTGCTGAATTCGACCAATACTTTTGGCATAATGAATCCACTTCAATCCTCCAGATTCCCACCCGGAGGAGGTCAGTCTTATGTCTTGGGCACCCCCCAACCTGGATCTAATCCAGTTGGGGGCAGTTTTAACAACCCTCATTTTGGAGCTAATCCAACTGGGGAAAATTTTCATAACCCTTATCAGAACATTCCTACTAGAATGATGCCCAATCCATATTTCACAAATCTTCCCGGAGGAGGGTCTTTTAATTCCGTACAAGGTTCTGGTCCTTACCAGAATCCTAGATGGAAAACAACTCCTAATACTCAGTCTTTTGCGGGAGGATGGGGTCAGGTGTCGCAACCCCATATTCCCTTTCCGGCCATGCTTAATCTGCCAGATTTGTCTAAAATAATGAATGACTTGGTGAGTCATGATCCCACATGGCCTCGTATCCCCACCAAGTTTCCGTCAGACATTCCAAAGTTTGAGGGTAAGAATGGCGAGGACCTTGGTGATCACGTTATTACTTTTCACCTCTAGTTCTCATTGAATTCTTTGAATCACGATTCTATTAGATTACAATTGTTTCAGTGCACTCTTATCAGGATTGTGTCACAATGGTATATTTAGCTACTTAGGGGGACATATGGGTCTTTTCAATAGTTAGTGCTAGCCTCTCTTAACCATTTTCAACTACCCATTTGTTACGATGTTGGCCTTGAACTTTTGTCAACTTTACGACAGGGTACAGACACTCATATTTCAGACCATATCTAGGAATGGCGTAGGTGAAGACGGTTAGTTAATACTCCCATGCCCCTGAACTTTCTTTTAGAATGGTTTTTAAAGTCTTTTCATGCTCCTGTTTCAAAGGACGTTGCTACTTTCAGGGTCTTTAGTGAGGAAGAGGCCATATTTAGAGCCCAACAATTTGATTTGATCTATGCTTAGTCTGGGATGTTATACCACCTTCTTCCTGATGCACTGCAATTGACTCATGATCCTATATAGAGTCCTGGGCCCCATGCCGATGGCATTGTGGGGTCCACCAATGTAAAGTCCGCAGACTCAGCAACAAAGTCTTTGGGAGGACCAAATTCATCTGGATCCTCCAAACCCACCCAATCGGAGGATGTACATTCCGTGCAGTCATCGAAAAACCCAAATGGTGACTAACAACAAGATGGGAATAAATGGAAAGGTCAAAATAATCGTAGAGGTGGGAAGAATAAACCCAAGGACAAGAATAATAATGGAAAATAGAACGATAATGTTGGAGAGGGAAAGAAAGTAAAGCGTAAGGTTAAGTTTCCTTGTAAACTTTGTACTGATGATCACCTTACACACTTATGCCCCAAACTTGCGGAGGCTGCGAGGCTTTTAAATCTTTTTCCTGTTGTGCTAACGAATCCTTTTCCTCACAACTAGCACTTAGCCTCGATTTCTTTGAACGCCATAAATGTGCCTGGTGGGAGTCAAAACCCACCACCACAAGATGGTGATCATGTTTGTATCAATATGGTCGACACAAAAATCTATATAGCCACTCGCTCTCAAGATTACGGATCTTCAAAATATAGTACTAGCCTAGAATCTCCTCCTCCACCCCCAGAAACAAATTTACAGATAGAGAAACCAGAGCCACTGCCTCATATTCTGAAAGGAGTATTCAAGCACTCTACCCATAACCCTAATGATAGATCCTCTCAAAAATACTCTATTGTTGAGGATCTGGGCCAAATACCTTGGGCGATGTTTTCTTTGGAGGTAGTCCAGACATGTCCATTAGAGAGGAATGCCTTAATCTTTGCCTTAGGAGCTCTAGAACCTAGTGGCTCGAAGATCATCAAGTTTGATGTCATGGACGTGAAGCCTCACTTACCCTACCATGTGGCTTTCCAAATCCACGTGGAGTATTCTAAATATACCATGAAACGAGCGGTCGTTGATGAAGGTGTTGCCACTTGCATGATGTCCTTAGTCTGTTGGAAAGCTATTGGTTCTCCAACCCTTTCAAAGTCATCGACCATTTTGACCACAATCGACGGTCATTCCTTCCGCCCTCAGGGTATTCTCCTCACCTTTCCGGTCCAGTTAGGTGGGAAGACGGTAGAGGTGGCAGTAGAGGTAGTTGATGCACCTCTCAATTATAACTTATTACTAGGTTGCAATTGGAATTATGCTATGGTTGTTTTCATATCATCCATTTTTCGCATTCTTTGTTTTCCTCATCAGGGAGATATTGTGACGATCGACCAGTTATCCTTTGCGTACTCTAGCCCGAATGCATCTGTTGGACCGTCGATCCCTATGGTCGACAATTCTTAGCTGGCAACTGAGAATATCGGTGTCAAAATGTATTATTCCCTCATGGGTACTTTCGAATTCTTAGCACCGACTCACCACGTTTACGCCATGTCCAGTACGCCCACTTCAGTAGAGAGGTCCATCCCTTTCCGCACTTCTTATTTTAGTGACCCTTGGACCCTACCTTCTCCGACTTAATAGATTGAAGGTCAGTCACATGCTATCATGGCTATGCCACTATCAGCAGCTGAGATTGCATATCAAGCTATCCTTGACTCTTCTACCGATCTCGATTATGTTCCCTTGCAGACAGTCGAGGAGGATCCAGTTCTTAGGCCCATGTGGGCCACTTCTTTATCTTGTTCACATGATTTCTTAGATGAGTCTTTGCCTTCAGATGAAGCCATCCTTGAAGCCATGAATGTTTCCAAGAGACCTTGGGATGATATGCATCATCGATCTTATTTCCTCCCAAGTCTTGAAAGAATTGAGCAAGATGATTTTAGATCTACCTTGAGTGAGACGGTCAGTCACGCCGTAGTTAAACTTGATACACATGGCGTTTATGCCGAAGGGAATATGGCGAGTATTTATCCTACCATCCAGATCAATATCTCTCGTACCCCTAGCAATATTGAAAATGTAAATATAGGTGCAGATTGTTCGCCAGAAGAGATTCTGATCTACACTAACCTCTTCAAAGAATTTCGAGACGTATTTGCTTGGTCATATGAAGAGATTCTAGGGATCGACACCCGTATTGTCGAACATGAGATTAGGACTTACCCGGATGATAAAACCATTCGACAACATCTTAGAGCTATTAATCCAAGGAAGGACCCCGCTATTAAAGAAGAGGTAGAGAAGCTACTTAATGTTGGCTTTATCTACCCGATTCCCTTGACCGAATGGGTATCCAACCCCGTTCCTATGAATAAAAAGCAAGGAACCATTCGCATGTGTATGGAATTTCGCGACCTGAACAAGGCACGTCCTAAATATAAATTCCCCACGACTTTCATGGATCAGATTCTCGATGAGTTTGCGGGAAGCAAAATATTTTCTTTTATGGACGGATTTTTAGGCTATAACCAAATCCAGATCAAACCCAAAGACCAACATAAGATTCCATTCATATGTCCTTGGGGCATGTTTTCATACCAGAAAATGCCTTTCGGCCTGAAAAACGTTGGAGAAACCTTCCAACGAGCCATGACTTTCTCTTTTCATGATCTCAAACACATAGTCAAATCCTACCTCAATGATCTTGCTGCTCACTCTCGCAAGAGAGTGGATCATGCTATGCACCTTCGACTGGTTTTTGAAAGATGTCGCTACTATAGAATCCGACTCAATCCTCATAAATGAATATTTTGCATTATATTTGGCTGTCTCTTAGGATTCTTAGTCTCCGAGATAGGGATCATGGTAGATCCACTTAAGGTTGAGGCAATTCTTCAGTTGCCTTCCCCGCACACGATTAGACAGCTTCAAGGTTTACAGGGGAAAGTTAACTTTTTGCGTCGGTTTATTGTGAATTATGCCAATATCACGAAGGGTTTCATGCGCCTATTGAAGAAAGACACCATGTTTATCTAGGATGAGAGAGCCCAACAGTCTTTTGACTCTTTAAAGAAAGCCTTGGTATTGACCCCTCTGTTGAAATATCCTGATTACAGTAGAGATTACTTGTTTTATATCGTCGCGTCTGAAGAGACCATTGGTATGGTTCTAGTTCAAGAGGATGATGAGCTCTACGAGCACATCATCTACTATCTCAGTCAAAATTTAGTAGGTCCTGAACGTAATTACTCGCACATTGAAAAGATAGCTTTGGTTGTTTTCCACGCAGTCCAATGTTTACGACACTATATATTGCTTTTCAAAACTACTGTGGTTGCCAATGCTAATCCATTTCAATACGTCCTCACTGGAAACATATCATAGGTAGAAAGTATAATAAATGGATTTTCATCTTACAAGAATTTGATCTCGACTTTGCTTCGGCCAAGTCCAAAAAATCACTAGTTTTTGTAGTGTTAATATCTGATTTCCCATGATTAGACGAAGATTTTATTCATGTCGATTCATTTGCAAATGAACACATTTTCCTCGTCTCGTCATCCGGCCCCTGGTATGGAGATATTGTTTTATATATTCAAACCTTAAAGTTCACTCAACATCTCTCGCGAGATGATCGACGATGTGTTATATACAAAGCCAAAAAGTATACAATCGTCGGCGACACTTGGTATCATCGAGGAATAGATAGTATATTACATTGTTTCTTAACTCACAAGGAAGCCGAGTTAGTCCTTAATGATTGCCACAAAGGGGCTTGTGGTGGTCATCTATCCGGGCTTGCGACAACTGAAAAAATCTTGCAAGTCGGTTACTTCTGGCCCACCATCTTTAAAGATTGTATTGAAGAAGTTAAGAAGTGTCACCCCTGCCAGGTGTTCAGTCAAAAAATGCACTCTCACCCAACCCCTCTTCACCCAATCATTACCGTCGGTCCCTTCACCAAGTGGGGAGTAGATTTCATTGATTGCAACCCAAATTCGGCTAGGGGGATTCAACACATTATCGTGGCTATCGACTACTTCACCTAGTGGGACGAAGCCATGCCTACCATGAAATCTGATGGGAAGTCTGCATCTTTTTTCGTATTCAACCAAATTATCACCCGGTTCGGTATCCCGAGTGAGATTGTCACTGATCATGGTAGTGATTTTCAAAATGAAATGATGATAGAACTAGCATCTAAGCTAGGGTTTAAACATGATCACTCATCTCCTTATTACCCCCAGGAAAATGGGCAAGTAGAGGTCATCAATAAGTCTCTCAAGACCATCTTGCAAAAAATTGTCATTCGAAGCAATTCCAACTGGCACATCATGTTATATCCCGCACTTTGGGCATACTGAACCTTGGTTAAGACTGCCACTAATTTTTCTCCTTTTCAGTTAGTACACGGTGTGGATTTGATACTTCTTGTTGAATGAGAAATCCCTTCTCTCAAATTGGTAGTTGAGTTCCTACCTGACACTTCGGATTTAGAGAGACGCCTTGTACACCTAGAGAGTCTTGACGAGAAGCGTCGAGACGCCTTTACGGCTATTGAGGCAAACAAGAAATGTGTCAAGGTTTAGTACGATAAGTCTATCTGTCCCTAGTTGTATGCTGAGAGTGAATTGGTCCTCTTGTATGACTAAGCCAAATAACCACTAGGGGCAGGCAAGTTTAAAACCACGTGGCACAGTCCTTATATCGTGCGACTTGTTCTAGAAAAAGGAGCCTACGAGTTGGAATATTATGAAGGGAATAAATTGGCTGAGCCCATAAATGGGCTTTGCTTAAAAAGGTATTACACTTGAGCCCTGGGCTTGGGCAAAACCCTTTTTATACTAATGTAAATTTAGTGAATATACACCTTTTCCCCTTTCTTGTCTTTGGCTTGCTTATCGAGTTTTCCCTTTTGTTGGAAGATGCCAATGGAGTCTTTGGTCTACGTAGGATTTGCAGACCAAATGGAAATTAGCTTCCACCGCTTGGGTGATTTACTCACCCTAGGGTCTGCTAGTGTCTTCAGGTGGCGTATGCCTAGGGCCATCCATGAATAATGTGGCTGAATACAACGTCGTCATATAATTATTGCGCGATTCTATCTCACATGGTATTCTCTCTATAGAGTTTCCCTTGGATTCTCAGTTAGTCATATGTCAGTTGAATGGTCGTTACCATGTGTGTGATTCGACGTTACTTCGTCGATTCCTACAGGTACATATTTTAGAACGACAATTTGATTTTATTACATACTTTCACATTCCTAGAAGTTCTAATCATGTATCTGATGCCTACACTAATTATGTTTTGAATTGCCATTTGTCACATTAATAAAGAAAATAAAACCACTAAATCAATGTACACATTGTAAGATATAAGTACAGCCAAAGATCCCTCTTTATACATTTCCAAAAAATATGGTGTTTTATATTACAAAATTGGGGCTAAGACCCTCAAAAATACATATACAGCCGATATACATGTCCCATGACATCTACATCTGTGGCGCCGGATGAGTCTCATGATAGCAAACCGTGTTGTTGGCGAGACACCGAAAGAGTCATACCCATGCTCTAGGTACACCAAAAACCTGCCTCTGCATGGCTTCAGGTAGATCCTCCACCTGAACCATAGGAATCCTATGTGTCAAACTCGACAACTTTCCCTGCATGTTCTGAAGGACTCTCTTCACCTCTCCTCCCATTGCCTCATCTCCCTGGTGTTGACGAGCGAAATTGGTCCGGGGTTGTCTAAATAGTAATTATGATATATAACTAACTATTATATAAAAACCAAAGAGAAGTGATCTGAGCTAAGAAATCTTACTAAACTAACTAAAACAAACTAAACTATAATTGAATACAAGAAACTAACTAAAATAAAGGAAACTAGAAACTAATAAAAGAAACTAAACTAACTACACTAATCTAACTATAAACTACTAACTATTATATATACGAGATACTAATTATGATTATAATAACTCAAATCAACTGCCTAATTATCAGTTACAATGTTTCTTATTCACAAATGTACACTATGGACAGCCTACAGATTTGATTAAAACCTGCAAAAATCATGTGTTTTCTGCCCTAAGACAGCCATAGATCTCTTTTTTGATTTTTTATACTTATGAAAAAGAAATAAAACTACTGAAATTAAACAATCTAATATGTTTACTGAAATTAAACAATCTAATATAAATCTAATTAAGATTATATCTAAATTAAACTACTTAATTGAAACAGTAAACAACTAACTAATTGACCTGGAAACACTCCAAGTCTGCCCTGTGTAGGATGACTTCTTAAGATGATTGGAGGAAGAAATTCACACCATTTAGTCCTTAAGCCTTTCGTAAACGATCATCTATACTGCTTCTTGAAGTGTTGTTACAGGACAAACAAGACATAAAAGAAAATCATAACAGTTTTCTGATGATAAATCTCTGCAACAAGGGAAACCTATTATGCAGCAACTTATATAACAACTCAATTTATGAAGAAGACAAAGCTATCACTCATAAAATGAATCAACAACTATTATGCCCTTTATCTCTTTGGAAGCAACAAGATATGTATAACAGTAAGAAATTATATCACTTGAATTTGATTTAGATAGAAAAGTAATACTAAACCATAAACAAAATGATATACAAAACTTGGAACAAAGTGTCAATATATTGAAAAGCAAAAGCTATGACAAAACATCAATTATGCTCCAGTTTGAATCAGAATTACATATCCTTTTTCTCCCACCACTGAGGACGACCATTATTACAAAAACCATAGGTTTATATAGGTCTCTCACAAAATAAAACATCCTTGTGGATAATAGCAAATTGTTTTACACAATCTAGGAATAATCCCAAAATCAACTAAACTAAGCAAAGTGAAATGCAAGTAGAATCTGTAGATCATCCCCTAACTGCTCATGGTATCTATTGCCAATTCGAATTTGCCTGCAATAGAACACATAGATTAAATTAGAAGGGCATTTTATTAAGAAAACAATAAAAAATTGACTTTACAGACTTAGCTACAGAATCATCTGATTCTGTAGCTAATCAAAAATAGCTAACAGGACTAGATATAATAAAAATCAAATCCAAAACTGATTACTAATTATTCAATTGTTCTTTAAATTAAAACCAAATCGAAAAGAATGCAATCGGGACAGGGCAAGAATACTCTGTTTTTCTTATTGACATAAAATCGAATCAGATCTTAACAAGACTGTTTCATAAATGCAATCAATGGTAAACCAAATCGTATGAAATACAACCAATCATTATAGATTTGCATAAGATTCATATCATTTAATCCATTGCCAATATAGAAAGCTG
>ML847584.1:37253-48399 GCA_009831015.1 Picea engelmannii | reverse complement strand
TTCACATATTGTGGGATTGTAGATTTTAGTTATTAAAATTGCACAATTTAAATCTTCAAAAAATATTGCATCTGTGCTGTATAGATTCACCAAAAATTATATAGTAACATTTAGATGATGGTTGTTTAAAAAAATAAAAAACTTAGAACATTTATACTTGTCATTTTCTCATAACTATGTCTTGCTTACTTAAAAAGTTGTTGAGTTGAGATGAATGAGAATGATTAGCTATCAGGCACCCAATTAAATCAATGGTTCATATTTAGGCAATGTAATCACAGTTAGCTAGCTGTCATTTTTTTATTGTGATGAAAGGGTTTGAGGAAGATGTGTAACTCTTTCTCTGCTCAACATAGAATTGACATGTGTCATTTTAAAAAAATATTAATAACAAAAAAATATTTCAATGTCCATAAATAAAATATTTCAATATCCATCTCAATAAAATAATTCTATATCTAGTCTATAGAGAGAAAAAGAAAAAGATAGAGTAATTGAAAGTAAAAAAAATATTATTTTATTAATAGATGTTTTCTACTTCTCAATTCCCATAATGAGGGAGATGCCAAGTTCCTTCAATGCTTCATATTATGGTCTTTGAATTGTGGTATTTAAAAAAATATTAATAAGAAAAATAATTTCAATGTGGACAATAAATAAAACATTTTTATGTTCACCTATTTTAATATATATATATATATATATATATATATATATAAACATTCACCTTGAATAAAATAATTTTATATCAACTTTATAATATATAGAGAGAATAATAAAAAGCAAAAAATATATTATTGTTATTATAGATGTTTTTTAAGGAGATGTGTAATTTCTTCGATGCTTAATATGGAGTTAAAATACATCTTTAAAAAAAAATATTTGTTACATGTAAATATTTCAATATCAACCATATATATATATATATATAACATGAAAGTAAAAAAAATATGGTTAAAACATTTGAATGGTGGATTGAATATGTGGGATATGCTAAATTTTTCCCTTGCTCAGCATGGAGATGACATGTGGCATGTGACATATTTTAAGAACCAGATATATCATGCATCATGAACGCATCAAATCCTTTAAAATGCATACATTTATAAGTTTTTTACTCTAAAAAAAAAAGTGGAATTTGATGTTTTTCATAACATGATAACTCTAAGGTTAAGATGAATGTAAACTGAGTTTATCTTCACTGCATCGAAGGAACCCTCAGCCAAATTCACACGAAAAAGAGATACCACATCGGTAAGATGAATTCAAGTATATGTACATAACGCCTTACTTAAAAGTGCAGCATCTGAAATTATCTTCCTATACATTCTTTAGACTCACCAGCCTAAAGGAATTTCATAAACAAACAAAAGATGACGAAGCCCATTAGTTTTCCAAATACTGTCCGTTGTTGCGTCAAAATTAAAATCCATGTCTATCCCCACTGCCCAGCATCCCTATTTTTGTCCATTCTAGTGTCTGTATATATCTGCGAAGCCAGAAAAGTCATTGTCCTTGCATCTAAATTAACGTTCTCGTTAGGATCAGTATTTCTGAAATGAAATGAGAATGGAACGTTAATACGAGTACTGTTGGGTTCTAATTAGTGACGGACTAAATGTTCAAGCTGATTTACTTTTCAAGATGCTTTTGAGTTAGTCAAAGTAATGAACCTTTGTAATTATGTTCAAACAGGCTAAAATAAAAAAATAACATCTGAAATGTATTTTGTCTTTACTAATTCCAATTATGTTGTCAAATGCATTTATCTGCAATGTATTTTGTCTTTACCAATTATGTTGTCAAAGGAATTTATCTTGTTATTATAAAATAGTGAAAAAGGTATTTATCTTGTTAGTTTAAAATAATGAAATCTTGTAAAAAGAATAATGGAAGAACTACCAATTTTAGGTATGATAGAGAATGTAAAATTGCTAGGAATGCTATTAGGGATGTTTTTAATGAATACTTAAAACTCAATAAGTACAAAGTTGTAATTAAAAAGAAAAAAATGCACTATATTAATAAAAGGCAAGAACAACTTTCACAACTATATAAGTTGGATCGTAAAAGTTTTGGAGCCAAATTCTAAACCGCAATAGTAAAGAAAATAATAGGATTCCCTACCTTAAAAGTATTTTTGAGTTCCCTAATGTCATGGACACCATTCCTATTGTCCCTAAAAATGAAGAAGTTTTTTTCTTTAGATAACATAGAGTTCAGGGTTAAGCAGCTTGCAAATGGGAAAGCTAAGGACATTGGAGGGTACCAAGCTGAAATTTTTAAAATGAGAGAGCCTATCCTTATCCCTCACATACACAAGCTCTTCAATTTAGTAATCAAGGAGGGCTTCCCTACACCCTTGACGCAAAGCCTCATTGTTCTTATTTTTTAAAATGGGTATAGAAACATTCCCTCTAATTATAGGACCATTATGACCGATTTTAGGCAAGCCTTATGGAATTATTTTGGAAAAAAATATTACCCTTTGGCTAGAAAGTCACTGTAAAATAGCTAAAGGTGAGGCCCGGTTTAGGATATATCATTCAATTGTGGACGATATTATTACCTTTAAGATCATTGCAGAGGAGTTCTGCAATACTAAAACCAATATTTTTTTTTGTTTTGTTGTACTTTAGAAAATCTTTTGACATGGCTCCTAGGAAAAACCTTTGGAATAGGTTGGAAGAAATAAATGTGTCTTGAGTTGAGGGTTGCTGCAATAAGGATGTATCAGAATGTTATTGCTAAGTTTAAAAACACCGAGTGATGGTCAAAAGAGATTAACTGCAATATTGGAGTGAAACAATGTTGTCCCTTGTCTGCTACCCTTTTTGGCATATACATTGACAAGTTAGAAGATTGCTTGGAAAAAGAATGTTGTGTCAGCCCTACTCTCAATGTTATGGTCATCAATCTTCTTCTTTATGCCGATGATATCGTTCTTATGGCAAGGAGTCCCCATGATCTTGAAAACCAACTAATAATCCTCAAGGATTTTTGCTCCAATATGAGTATGATTGTTTAAGACTAAGGTCATGATTATTAAATCCAATAAGATCACTTATGATACCTTTGTTTATGAAAACAACAACTTGGAGTAAGTGTCTGAACATACAAATATCTTGGAATTGATATTCACCACAAGCTCAATTGGAATTATAACATTGAAAAAGGATTATTGGGGGATGGAAAGCTTATTATGGGATTGAAAACAATTGTAAATTAGCTGATATTTGGAGTTGGGATAAGAAGAAAATCATATTTGAGACCCTTGTTACACCTATTATTCTTTATGGCTGTGAAGTCTGGGGCTGTATTATCTCTCGGGAATCCTGGAGAAAGATAGAGCAAATACAAAAGAATTTTATAACATAAAATATCAAAATCAAAGGAAATACGCCCTATCCATTCCTTCTCTCCCCCTTTGAGAGCATGGCTATGACTAGATACCTAATGTATAAGAACAAGTTAAACAACATGGAAGACAATAGGCTTCCTAAAATCGCTTCAAAATCGAGTCATAACCACCATTGACTCAAGCGAGGATGGCATAAAGATGCTTAGTCTTGGCTAAACTATTGGGGAATCATGGAAGACACCATTTTGCAGAATAAAGATACTATCAAAAAAATTGTCAAATCAAAATTAAAGGAGAAAATGTGGTGTGATAAAGAGTTAGAGGAGAAAAGAAAATTAAGGTATTATAAGGATGTAATCAACTTTAATTGAGAAGATCAAAATTATGTATCTGTTTTTCCAAGTGTAAATAAAAAAAGAAGCATTCCTAAGATAAAAACAAATTCTCACGAGATCCATAGTGAAACTTGCATTGGTCAATTCCTAAAACGACATGTGATGAAAGAGTGTGCAACCTTTGTGACACTAAGAAGGTTGAAGATGAAAAATACTTTCTCTTAGATTGTCGATGCTATACCCATGTTAGATCTAATTTTCAAAATATTTGTCACACTAGCAACCTTCCTAACCTCTTGGAAAGCTTCTCTTAATGCTTTTCGAGCAGAGAAACAAAATTTTAAAGAATTGCAAGTAATCACTTACCCTCTTAAGGTCCGATAGACCAATTCGATCTTAGTGGATGTTAATCATCACCATCATCAACATCATCATCATCATTATAAATCATTTAATTGAATGGTGAAATCTTTGTTAAACTATAAAATGAAATTCAAAGTTTGATAAGTGATTTTTTAGGAAAAATACATAATGTTTGTTTTCCTTAACGATTAAATTAAGAAAAAGATCCACCTTTATTTTTCAAATAATAATATTATTAGTTATCTAAAAAATATTTAATAGAAGTAAATCAAGAAGAAAATGAATATTAAATTTTAAATATATTTTTTAAAAAATTGTCATTAAAATGATATGGGAGATATCAAGAAATTGTGAGTAGTAATAAATATATAAATTTAGAACTAGATTATTTATTAATTTTTTATTTTTTTATTTTAATTAATTTTCTTAAGAGTGCATTTAAAACTATATATAATTTTGTATTCATAATAAAGAAAGGAGATTACATTTAGCACATGTTTTTTTTTTTTTTTAAGTAAAAAAGGAGGATCCTCTTATATTAAAGTTGCATGTTTACAAAGTCTTTTGGAGCATCAGCTGTCCCACCTAAAAAGGAAACCAAGATAGTGGGTCGTTCCATGTCACTCTTTTTCAAACAAAAATAACTAGGCTATCGTGCCCGAAGGAAATGAGGACGCATGGCCACCATTAGTTTAAGTCTCTTCCTTAACTTACTACTGACAAAATAACTATAGTCTAACTGAGATAAAACTCTAGTTTGAAACAAAAGAAAATTTCTAACTATGAACATTCACAAAACCTTTTACCTCGTGTTCTCGTCATCTTTGCCATTCTTTCCTAGTCTGATTGGCGCGTAGGCCTCTGCGCACGTAGGGAATTTTCGACTTGGAGATGTGTTGGAGTAAGCAACGTACATCATGTTGAGGCATTGGCTGATTTGGATGGCCCTGTAGATTTGGTCTTCCACCATGCTGTGCGTTTCAAATATCACTTCCAAGTGCTCCGGGTGGAGGAGTGGAGGTTGGTCCTACCATTCTCCCTGAGGGGAGGAGAGGGGAATTGACTTATGTGCATCGATCTCCTCCTTGTCTTCATTTGCGTTGCCACCTTGTTGTCCTTGCAGCTTGTCCTGTTGTGCCGCTTCCTCTGGAGGTTCACCGCTTGTTGAATTTTCCTTTGAATTCTTCCTCAACATAGCAAGTTCTATATTCCCCTGCTGAGTCAACTTCTTTGTGACTACGTGTCATTCCTGGAACTTGAGGCTTGGCATCGTTCACGAAACAGGTGGGGAGATCCCAATTATCGAGGACAATGAAGAGGAGATGTTCTGGGGGAACCTGGATGGGTTTGTCCAGAACAATCTCCTCCACATACGCCATGGGAGGCGTTTTGGTTCTCCCAGGCTTCTTGGTTCTCTGAGTGCATGCCATAGCCAACGCTTTTTCGAACTTCTTCTATCGCTTCTTACGGGAGTCATATGCATACCACGCAGTGCCTCTGCGAGGCCATCCCCTTGCTCTCTGCATGTAGAGAAGAAGAGTTATAACCGAAATGTCGACTCGATGAGTGTCCCTACTCCAGCACTCTGAAGGTTCAGCCTTCGGCCATTCAATTTCCAAATGCATCACATATCCATCAGGGCGACTCATAAGGATGAAGGTGACTGTGACAGCCTTGGTCATTAAGTTTATGTTCTTAGTGCGTTGGTGTGTCATCCTCTTCACTCGCGTGAGAGGCGTCGTCCTCTGGTTTTGGCTGCTCAGGTGCACTCCCATCTTAATGGTGAGGAGATGGGAGTTGTCGGCCATTAATTATGGCCTTGCCCAACTCGTTCCCCCGTATCCTCCCTCTCGACGTGGCACCCCATCTCAGGACATTTTACACATGTTATAAGGACATTTCATAAGAATTAGAAATTAATGTACATTTGATTGTTGTTTTATTGAAAAAATAATTTTCAATTTTTTTTTTTTATTTGTGTTATTTTAACCTCTTACCACACTCCTTAAAGATTCTATAATCACTAAAAGTAAATAAAAAAAATCTGATGATCAAGATTCAAAGGAAAAATAAAATGTCCAAGATTTAAAAGGTGTTACAATTTTTTTTTTTTTTTAATAAAAATTGGAATTGTTAGAGTCACGTCTTCTCTTCATTCCTACAAATGAGACCTCATTTATAATTACCATCTTTAAAGGGATTTAGGGTATCTTTTGTGTCCTCATTCATAAATTTTGGACAAACAATGGAGTTGTGAGTAGCATCATTCTAATCTCATCATTATCCATATAGTTTTTTCACATTCTCACCATAATCCAAAATCTAAACTCATCTTGTCTCCTTAGAAATACTTAAATACTATGAATCAATTTCTTGTTATTTCTCGAAATGAACAATGTAGATATAGTAAGACCTCCGTCATAATTGTGTTAATCTTTTAAATCCTCATCTATACCATCTTCTTTAAGAATAATCTAATTCTTTTTACCAAGATATCTTTCTAAAGGAACTTTATTATCATGTGCATGACTTTTTCTCTATCACCATTAGGGGATGGGCGATAGCTCAATTAGCACACTTTCATAACCAATTTGATGCTAGCGAGTTTCTTATTGGTCATATATATATATATCGAGGGTTATTATTTTCACCTTCATTGTGAGTGTGGAGTGTCTGCTAGATCCTCATATTGATTGTTCTCATCTCTCAACTCATATGCACTAACATCACATTGCATTTGATCATTATCTACATACATTGCTATTGTTAAAAAAAAGGTAGTACCACTACCTTAGTTCTAGATACATTAATACACCTTTTCAACATTAGGGGATAAATCATATTTGATCATTATATACATACATTGATCTTGTTAAAAAAGGTAGTACCATTACCTTAGTTCTAGATACATTAATACACCTTTTCAACATTAGGGGATGAATCATATTTGATCATTATATACATAAATTGATCTTGTTCAAAAAGGTAGTACCACTACTTTAGTTCTAGAGCATCTAGATACAATAATCCCTTTTCAACATTAAAAGATAAATTATCGTTAATTCCATAGAGGCGAATTATTCTAGAGAAATCTATGCATAGATGTTAATTATCCTTTCAACCCATATACACTAGCCTCATATGCATCCATTGTTCTTGTTCATAAATGTAGTACCGCCACCTTAGTTCTAGAACATGTCGATATAATAACTAGGTTCCTCCTTTAATTATTTTTATGTTTGTGGCAATGGCATTTTTACCCATTTCCAACTTCTGATCCATTATGAAACCAGAGTCCAACTTTTGACATATTTACATTAGAATACCACTACACATATCTCTCATCATCTCCATGATTGAACATAATGGCATAGTCTCATCAGAGATGAAATTCTGGATTAACATTCTTAGGAATTGATTTAATAAGTATTTATTGCGTAATACCATGAAACATGTTGCTATGTTAGGGGCATTAAATGAAGAGAAATTTATAATGCTTGCTTAGAATCTATATTTGATTTATTCTCAGTTTGAAACATCTAGATTTGATTTATTGTGAGTTCGAAACATTGTATGACTTGATATAGCATGCTCCTCACTCGTCAACAGATCCTCCAAATCCTCAACAAATCCTCCAAATCGTACCCTGAGACCACATGCCAATGGCGTGATTAGTTATGTTTCCCATGCTTTCGCTAGCGAGTTTGAAAGTCGAATGGGCTGAATGACCATATCTTCTGATCTTTGTACGATTACATAAGCATCACAAAATGCCTTAGTCCCTCCTTAGACCTCTGACATCCATTTGGTACAATCCACCAATATGAAAGAATTCTTAACAACCTCGATGAAAAAGGAAGAATAAAAAGAAAACATATGCTCCTAGGAAAGGGGATTCTTGTTAGATACTAAATCTATTATATTAATAAGAAACAATAATACTACAAAAAATATCAGCGGAACAATAAAATGTAGAGAATCATAACAAAAAAGAATACCTTTGTTGATAGGAAGACAAAAGTAGTCAATGGGACTGTAATGTATTCCAAATTTACCAAATAAAAGAAAAAATTCTTAAGGACATTAAATCTTCTTTCTCTTCGAACAACTTATTTCGAAAGGCCTACTCTTATTATAAGTATGTAGTTATTGTCACTATTAACTTTCGCAAGGTTTATGTTTTCTAGTTGTTGATACAACTAACTGCCATTAGAATAGATTTTATCTTCGAGTTAATTTATACTACACAGTAATCGTATACATAAAGATCAAGAGTAACTTCCTACATATCAAGGGTAACTTCTCAGCTTACTACATATCTAATATAAGCCTAAAGGTTTAGTAAAACTCCTCTAATGTTATATTATCTTCATATGTAAGCATTGACATTTATGTACATTAAAGCCCACTAATATTATAATCCTTTCCATATATATATGTGTACACATTTATAATATATAGGACCCTTTACATTTTACCCATTTCTATGCATAAACGTTAACATTAGAGTACAAAAGAAAACCCCACTTGAATGACAATAATCCCTATGCATAGACATTGCTCATATCATATAGAGTCTATACAAAAATGAGTTTAAGGCATATATTGCATACTTCATATTAGGGACTAGACCAATTGGAGTTCAATGCACAAATCGTAGAATTAAAATAAAGGTGGCTTTATGCTAACTGCTTAAGTAACAGACTTGGTGGCTAACTGTCTATGGTTACACCCCATCCTCTATCACCATAGAACCTAAAGCAGTCGTTACAACTGGCATAGTTACTATGTCCAACGATAACCATTATTCATTATGGGCTCATCAAGGCGATCAAACTAGATGGTCGAACTTTAGTCGGGCCTTAACTTAACTGTCCTCTCACTTTGCAATAACTTTGGTATAAATTTTGATGAGGGTTTTGTCATATGCGTATTCAAACCTTTGTATGGTCCTATTAATGGCTACCTGCAAGAGTAATCCCTGAGGCTATCACTAGGCCCCGTGTCCAATACAATTGTGCCACCTCCATCCTTTCACATGGCCAGGTACAATCTTCGTATCTCCCACTAATTACTCTATGCAGTGAAGGGTTTCTAGGACTATTGTTCCATTCTCCTTTGTCTCTAAGTCTTCTGTGTGACACCTCAGTGCTATCCGTGTGACTCTATTCGGTGAGGGAGACTGGCGACATGGAGGTCCTTACTCGGCGTAAAGAACGAAAGGCTACACAACCACCTGGTAAGTCCACAACAAACTTTATGCTTAAGCTATCTATAGTGTGGTGATAATTTTTTGGAAGGTTTAATCGTAGTGGTGATGTCTATGTAACTACTATCCTTTATGATTTCTGGTTAAGATTCTTCCCTTCATTGTTCTTTAACTCTAACTCTATTTCCATCCATGACGTGTGTGAAATATGTGTTTTCCACTCGTGGCGGTTCGACCCTGTCTCCTTCCATGAGGGAGACCACCCACTAATTAGGATTTTCCATGGGCGTTTGTGTACATCTTTTACACAGGTGGTTTAGTTTTCGGGATTCAAGAAATGCCTGGTAGAATATTTACAGTATTTTTTATTTTCCAGAAGGTATACTGTGACCTTAATCCTCCTTGGGATATTTACCCATTGGTGGTGTCCTCTATGTGTAAATGCTTTTCATTAATCTCTATGTAGTTTCCTATGTATATCTCTTGTATTCGTAAGGAGCCAAGGATGGCATGAATTGCCCGAACCCTCGGTTCTTAAAGTTGGTAAAATGTCTCCCTAGACTTATTGGGATTCATTTCATGGTAAGTCCATGGTAAAGTTATAAAGGAAAGAGTCCATGGGTTTGTAACGAGATTCCTTTCCCATAATGTGCACAAATAGTAACATGTATGGGGTATCCTCTCGTTCACTTCTAGTATAATTTATACAAGAAAGTCAAGGTTGTAAGGCTTCTCTTGATGTGATTAATTTAGTTTCTAGGAATTACATTCCGGTATAGAATTCACCCCTAAATTCATTGTTCTTGGAAATATGTGGTTAAAGTTAGTAGGTTCAAAATGTATTATGGGCTCTATTTTAAGGCTTGGTTCTTATCTGCGTGTTCCTTATCATGAATTCGTAACTTAAGAATTATGATATCGAAATCCTGTAACCCTATCTGAAGTTCTGGGTTGGGCAATGATGCCTCTCTGCGACATGCGCCGTACTGTGGAAACTCTTTCGGATCTTTATCAAATCTTAGATGTTTCAGAAATGTTCTACTTCCTCAATGAAATGAAAAGGAATATTTAAATATCCTGAACTCTACTCTTGACTACGTTTTTCTTTATCATCAATGTAAGTTTGGGTAATTAAGTGAACAGTGCCTCATGACTTTGTCTGGAATTTCTGAATTGGCATTACGCTGCTATGGGCATACTTTATACTGTGTAAATCCTTATTGTTTTGGTTATGCATTGTAGCTTACATGTTTAATAATGTGCTATCTTTTTGTTATCTTCTAAGCCATTGATTTACTTTTGTTCGATTACATGACTAATGATGGGACCCATGTTTCCATTGCAAGAGTACCCATTAGTCGTTTCAAGATCCACTCCTCCCCATAGGTTTATGGAAAATTTTCTCAACGACACGGATGGGAGAATTACTCGCACCAATCCTCAAGCTAAGTGTTCACTCGTGTATTAAATATGAAATGTTTAATTTTTGTGAATTCATCTTGAACATTATCCTAACTTCAACATTCAATTTTTGTTGGTTTGTTGCAGAACTGTGTTACTGATATTCTTGGTAATCTGTTGCAGGACTTAAATACTCGGTGGCTTGTTGAAAGATGAGGACACCACACTCGAAAGGTACTCAAGTTCCAACTTATCGGGTTGAAAGAAAAAAATAACCATCCAGGTTTTGTTGAAGGAATACAGGTACCACCCTAGGATAGCATTGTTGTGTTATCTTTACACCAAGCTTCTATTGAAAGCTGGTTACTTGTAACTTCAATCCCTAAGGAAAGACAAAGGGGGAAACCCTGTATTGAATATGAATTTCACTATTTAATAGTTATGGTTGCATATACTGTATAGAGTTGAAAGACTCAT